>JAVJGJ010000032.1:4478305-4543628 GCA_035590215.1 Microhierax caerulescens | reverse complement strand
CTAGTGCATACGATGGTGGTTCAAACTCAGAGGTAAGCCTAGGTTCTGTGTTCTTATTCTAAGAATTCTTACGTTTTATTTCTTTCTGAGGGAAGGGGAACATTATAGTCCTCATCTGCAGCATCATATCTCTTGAGAACTTACTGACTTGAATATTGTTTACTGGTTTGAGATAGGAATGCCACAGCCCACAGTGGTGGGGGCTGCACAGATTGCTGCCTTGAGTAGATCCCTGGGAACTCAGGACTCTGAGGTTCCAAATATGAGACAGTGAAATGGAAATAAGAGGCCAGTGATCCCCAGGTTCCCTCATAACTTTAAGCACATGTGGCTTTTGTCTCTAGAGATAGAGATAGGAAACTACAAAGAAAGTGATACCTGTTGCCTGCATATCTTTGTGCAATTTTATCATATTCTTAGCATTATTGTATTTATTGTGTTTAAAGAATGGTTTTGTAACAGTTACTTTTCTAAATAAGAAGATTCAGATGACATTCTATTAGGCATATTTAATTCTGACTAGAAATCTCTTATAAAGTGTGTCTCAGTGTACGTGTGAAGTGCTTTAGAAGTTTTTCTTCTGTAGTTTTTTGTACAGAGAAACTATCTTAGAAATAAAATTATATATTGGATATTTTTCTGTGAATTAAGGCAAATTTTTATTAAAATGCTATTCTTGCAGTAAATTATTATTATAGTTGCGGCTTTAAGGCTTCATTTAGAAGTATTCCTGTTTGTCAGAAATGAAGTCATTCTTTTGAAATTTAACCAGTTCTTCTCATGCTTCAAAGTATGAAAATGTTTCTGTGAAACTTAGAATTTTATAGTAATTCATGTGTGCAGTGATGAGAACCCAAGCAGAGGAAAAATGGAGGTATTTTTAGTAATTGCATCACAAGGCAAATAAAATGTCTCAAGTCAGAAAAACATCACTCCCAGTAAAACAATGAGGCAACGGGGGTTTTTTTCTGTGTTTGTTTTCCTTTTGTCAAAACAGTTGTGTGGCATGGACCAGTTCTGGGGTATTGCTTTAAGAGCACACTCTGGTGATGTCAGTCGAGCAGCTATCCAGTATATCAACTCTTACTATATCAACGGTATGATTTTCATTTTTATTTTTGTTCTCTGTTTAAAATGTAAAGAATATATGGGGTTATCCCCTTTTATTCTTAAGTATTAAAATGCATAATCCTGAAGTTGTGTGTATATAATTTAGTTTAACTGATATTACAGGTAAAACTGGTCTGGAAAAAGAACAAGAATTTATTAGCAAGTGTATGGAGAGTCTGATGATAGCTTCTAGTAACCTTGAGCAAGACTCTCACTCAAGCCTGACCATTATTGAAAGAGGACTCTTAATGCTGAAGACACACCTGGAGGCTTTTAGGAGAAGGTAAATAGCTTTATTGATATATTGGGATGCGGAATTCGTTTCCATTCCTCTTATTGTAATGATGAATGACTTATGAGTTATTATTCATTCAAGTAATAGTTTTCTTTGGTTTTCTTTGTGTAAAGGAAAGACAGTAGTAGATGCTTCTGAAACTTAATATGAAAGCTCTAAACAGTTACCAGGGTTGGCCCTTGTCCTTGTAGAAATATATACGGTTCATGTTTCCCCATCCCTCACCAAAGAAACCTCTTAAAAGTTAGCTTTAATTTGAAAAATAGTGAGAATATCAATAACTTCCTCTTATCTTGAAAAAAAGCCACACAAAACCAAACAAAAACCCCAACCCAGAACAGTGCATAAAGGTGCAAGTTTTGTCTTTCCTGTCATTGTTTATCAAACATTTGTGTTAAATAGGTTTTGACAAAAATACTTCCTCAATCTTTTTACCTGCTCCTTAAGGTTTGCATATCATCTGAGACAGTGGCAGATTGAAGGCACTGGTATCAGCAGTCACTTGAAGGCTCTGAGTGACAAACAGTCACTGCCACTGAGAATTGTGTGTCAGCCAGCTGGGCTTCCTGACAAAGTAAGTTAAAAGCCCTTTTACAAGTCCATCCTTCATTGTTAAATTTCAGTAAGTCCACTGTGGGCTTTGAAAAATAAAATATTTTTTTTATTTCAGATGACTATAGAAATGTATCCTAGTGATCAAGTGGCTGATCTACGGGCAGAAGTCACCCATTGGTATGAAAATTTGCAGAAGGAGCAGATAAATCAACAAGCACAGCTTCAGGAGTTTGGCCAAAGCAGCCGCAAAGGGGATTTCCCTGGTAAGCTATGCTGCTCGTACCTGTATTTTTTTCCCTTACAAGCGTTCATCCATTTAGAGCTTAGAAGGTTACGGTCAGTTTCTTCCTCAGATATCCCAAATAAGCAAGCGTTATGATTTATTTTCTTCTAGCTGTAGTTATAGTTAGCATCACCCTCGCTTTTAGTTAATAGCTATTTCTTAATATTTTAGTTAATAGTTATTTCTTAAGCACTAGCATTTATTTGAAAAAGCAAAGAAAATGTAGATCTGCCAGAAGTTCTCAGATCCAGCCAAGCTTCAAGTTCCAATACACTTTCCCCCGTAGTATTTTTTCTTCTCATTGTTTTCATTATGTTGTTTTCTGTAATTTGGAGATTCTGTTACACAGAAACTTACTCTGTGTTTTGTGAAATGAATTCCTGGCTCTTGCATTGATTCAGAATTTGAAGTCATAATTCAAATTCATATTTATATACCCTACATACACGTATTCCAGTCAGGTGTAAGATTTTCCTCACTCCTGCAACTGATTTTTAATTTATGATCATCCTGTAGCAAAAATGGTCATTCATCCTCTTCTGATGCTCTTAATTTGGAATAACCTTTCTCCTGAGGCCATCCTTGCTTGCTTACAGTGTGATGAATATGCATCCTGTTGTTGTTCACGTTCTTTACAGTATTTTCTTGTTCCTTTCTTTATGAGCATTAGCATGTAATGCGTATTATTGGAACAAATTCTGTCCATGAACATGGTTTTCTGACACTACTGACCATTAGTATATGTGTAAAAGTAAATCTGACTTGCTTTTCATAGTTTTTAAAATATTTTTTAAAAATGTTTTAATGAGACACACTGTCAGTAAACCAGAATTTTAGACATCTTAATGACCTTTGTGAAATCCTTTTCCAGCCACTTGTCAGAATCTGTTCTAGTGAAGAAACAATCTTGTTTTGCACCAAATACAGCCAAGTAGCAGAAATTTTTATTTTTGTTTTGGCTGGGATCTTAGAGACACATGATTCAGAAAATTCAGAGTTGCAGTCCTACAGCAGCTGCATTTCAGTCATGTTACATATGTACAGTGTCTTTTGTGTCTGTGCTGATACCCATGATTTTGTACACTTTTTGTGGAAGTTGTTTTATTTTTTCTGTGTTCATTACACTAATTAGTAACATACCATAACTATGGGAAACTGGAGAACTATAGAATTTGTATCTGTTGATGCATAAACCCAGTGTCCGTTGCTAGGTTTAAAACCTGTGTTAATGACCCTAAGTGCTTTCTGTTGCAATTGGTATCTGTATTGGCTGACAGATTAAGAGGCTAAATCTCTTATTAACCAAACTCCTGAATAAGTGTCTCTGCATTGTTCTCTGTGTGCTGCTGTGTGTTGGGAATAATCTTGTCACGTGATTTTTACATTTCAACTAATTTTGAAGAAGATAGGATTGAAACTGAGACTTGCAGTTAAAACCAGTTTTACTTATGTACCCTATTTTGGGGACTATTTGTACAGATTAAAAAAAAAAGAGATTACTTTCTAATAACATTTCATTGTCACAGAGATCTCTCTGAATGATGGTTTAGTGTACTGGCTGTTTACACTTAAAAACTTGGGTCACTGCATCACAGGAGACGTTTACTGTAAAGTGCATAGCACATACTTCTGTCTCGGTGACCTCTACTATGTCCATTTCAATTTACCTGGATTAGTTAACCTACAAACAGTTCTTGATTAGGAACCTGAAATGGTGATTATTTTATCAACTTAGGTAGAAATCTGAGCAGTTTTTATCAAATTCCAGTAAAAAATTAAAGGCTTGTGATGTCAGAAAAATTGTAATTTTTTCTCTTGTCTTGTCCTTATAGAGCTAAATCTTGATGTCCTTAGTTGCTTTTTAGTTGTTTTCTCAGGTGGGCTTTCAATTTCACAAAATAGATAGAGATAACAGAATTTTTATATCAACTTTTGGCTCCTGGATTTCTAGACTTGCGCTTTTATTTTTAGTTCTTTATATTTAGTTTTATCTGTTGTTAACTGTGAGTGGCCTGCTTTAGCACTCCTGTTAGCCTGCCTTTTCACCACCGTGTAGATAGCAATTTCGTTTCCATCATCTTTGCACAGTGTTGTTTTCATTTTCCTGCTCTTGGAATCCATGAACAAATGGTATGTCTGAAGTGAAAGCAGTCACATCTAACACATGTTGTCTTTAAAAGGAAGTTTATTTTGAGAAGATGAAGACAGTGGAAATTAATGTTAAACAGATTGAGGCAACTATTATTTTGGCCAGTGAAGCTGCAGGTTCTGAGGCAGGTTAAAAGAACCCTAAGCATTTATTAGTTATAGATACATTTCTGATGTTTTCTACCATCATACTGCTGTCAAGGAAATAAGCAAGAATACCCACTAGCCAAAACTCTGGGAATGTATCTGTAAGTAGTAGATGCATTCACATTTATTGGATGTTCTTTTTCATTCTCTTTCACTACAGTAATCTTAGTTATTATTTTTTTTCTATTTACCAGACCTTTACCACGTAATTCTTTTGAGGTCCCGATACCTTTTGTAATGTCTCTTGCACATTTGAAATTTGCATTGCTCAGAGAAATGTGAGATTGCATTTGCTTCTCATTCAGATTGCTCCTTGTAGTCTTTCTTCTGAAATCTGTTACTAGTTTGCTAGTAGGATGATAGATTTCTGTATTATTTTTGTGGATGATGTGTTTTCCTGCCTTTATCTGTTGGAAATTATTTTGTCTGACTGCATTGGTAAGTTTCAGAACACCCAGCTGGTGAGGATGGGAACAGTAATAGATACGTGAGATTTGTCCCAACTCCGTATAAAACCTTCATGGTTTTATTGTTAACTGACAGATGTCCTAGCAGTTTTGTTTGGGCAGGGTTTGAGGATCATATGTATTTGCCCGATACCTCTGTTTATCTGGGTGTTCCGTAAAAGTTACTGTGCATACTTCTGACTGGACTGCTCTAGTTTGGAAATGTCCGCACTTGTGTGTGTATCTCGGCTGGTTTTGGGAAGCATCACTTAGAGTTGTGTGCATACATCAGCAGAGACTGTGTGGCTGCAGGCTGCAGATGATGGGCTTCTGATAATTACCTAAAGAAGGCTGATTGCATATGCACTACACCATGCATAGCTTTCTGGCAGTGAAAGAATGAAGTTTAAGTTAGCTGCGTATACGTAGAGGTTTGGGGGGTTTTGGTTTAACCCATGTCTTTGAATACTGTGTTCCTATGGCTAGGTAATGGACTGTTTTGAAGCATTTTCAGGTTACAGAACTCTTGAGTACTTGCCAAGATTTCTGCAAGAGGTTCAAAAATACTGGCTTCTGTGAAGAAGTCTGTTGAAATCCCAATGCTGAAGTATAGTGGCAGCGTGAAGCTGGACTGGTGTGAAGGACCAGGGCCTCATGTTGGGAAAAGTGTACTTGTAAGAACAGTGGCTGAACAGCGTGGCAGATTTCAGTCCATGATAAAGATCTTTGTGTGCCACAATTGGTGGTTAGAACTGTATGAGTACTCTGAGCTATAAGGTTATTGTGCATTGTAGTTCTTGGTTACTGCTTGATTGCGCCAAATCAAGTGCAATTCTTAATCCTCTACTTGTTTGAATTTCTTGTTCGGTGTTGGGAATTCTTTGAAGGGTGTTCTCAGTTTTTCCTTTCTGAAGTGTATGACATCTCCAGTTCCAACTTACATGCAAGTAAGATTAATCATTGCTGCTTAGCCTTTGCTGACTTTATCACAGGTGTGTGATACCAAGGGATTTTGTTGATGACGGTAATCATGTTCCATTATCCTTTTCTGGTGTAGCATAATTTACTACAAAATACAGAAGGCATGTTTTAATCTGAATTCTGAAAACTTTTCACTACAAGTTTGGATGAACTGTTATTGAAAAGGTTATTTCTGAATACATGCAAGTAAAATTAGGTTAACGTGGTAACCAGTTTTCTATATGAAATTACATTAAGTTTTTGCCTCATTTTAATTTCTGCTGAAGAGCGTACTATTAAAAATAAGTCTTAGCACTTTTGTTAGAAAATGAAACTACAAGTCTAGAAATTTATTGAAATATGTTTTTATCCTAGGTGGCCTCATGGGACCTGTGAGAATGATTTCATCAGGGCATGAACTGACAACTGATTATGATGAAAAAACACTTCATGAATTGGGTTTTAAGGATATGCAGGTATTACCAGCATACAGATAACGGTCATTGAAAAAGATTGGTTGATACGTTGCTTTTGTCTTATGCAGCTGATATAGATGGTAGTGGTGGAAGGTATACTTTTCTTTGGGAGCATCCTATAGCTTTCTGAAACCGGTTGTTTCATGCTATCCAATATGTGCCTCCTGTAAGCTCCAACTAACGCTGTTGGTCTTGCTGCTGTCAGTCTTTAATAATTTTAAAAGTCTATTTGTAGTTATGTTAGCAGATGTGAAAACTCAAGGAGTGAAAGAAAACCCTCAGTTTTTTTCATCCATCAAGGAAAACAAGGGAACAGCGAAAACAGAATCAAATATCCACATTTTGTCTGAATTGTTGAACACATATTCCTAACAGTCCATAGTAGCAGTGACTAACTCTTTCCTTTCACAGGTTAGATCTGAAGCTTTTTTTAATGCTCGTCTGTCATTTTTTATCTCGATTCACAGTTCCTGTTAGAGTGGGCTACTTGAAAGTTTGCTAAAATCAACAGTATGGAAGAGCCTGATTTGATTTGTAGAACTATGAATGACGTCATGATTATTTTAGGGAGTTAGGACTGTAACAAAACTTACCAGCAGATCATCACATACATTTTTTCTATCTGAAGGAAAACTAAACGCATACTGTACACCTTCAGGGATCTGCTAACATCCTTTTAGAAGGATTGTTACTGGCTGATGTGCTTACATGTGCCTTAGCTGCCTGTTTGTAGTAGTAGCAGTTAATCTGTCTTGACTCTTGCTGTTCCAAATTGGACGTACTATTGGACTACGTCTTTGATTGTTCATTAGTTCCTTTTGCTAAATGAATTGGATTAATGCAAAAACAAAACCAGTTCTTAAAACAAGTTTTTCTTTTTAACATAGATAATTTTGCAGAATTGGACTAGGGTGCAATCAGATGAATTCTTATGTTTTCAGGAGTTGGAGGAGCAGTAGCATTCAGTTTGAATGGCAAGGTGTGTTCAATATATGGAGGTGATAACTAGTCAGCAGGAACAGTTCATCTGAGAAAGGCTTTCCACAGTGTGATTATGCCAGTATAACAAATGTCTGCTTTTCCAGCCACACTGCTATTTGTATTGTTATGCCCTTGCTAGCATTATTCTGGTCCAATTTATCTCATTTTTCCTCTGGAGTAGTTTTTCTGCCATTTCATTAATATACTGAGGAATCAGACGAGTACCAGTGTTTCCCCAGCCTGAATTGCAAAATAAAGAATGAGGGACAAGGAAGCAGTACCTGTCTACGGTAACAACAGTAAACAGTGTATGCAGCTGCAGCATGAATGCCTTAAGTGAAAGCAACAACCAAGCTTTAATTATGGCAGTTGCTCAAAATACTGCTTAGTAAAGATTTGACAACAAAGACACCAATGTATCTTTAAGTTCTTAATTATGATCCTGTTGAAAACATTTCGGAGTTTATCATACGCATTTTAAAAATTGTATCTCTCCTCCTTGTTGTCTCTTTCTGTTTCTAGATGGTGTTTGTATCCCTGGGTGCACCAAGGAGAGAACGTAAAGGTGAAGGTGTACAGCTTCCAGCATCCTGCCTACCTCCTCCTCAGAAGGACAACATTCCGATGCTTTTACTTCTGCAAGAACCTCATCTGACCACCCTTTTTGATTTGTTAGAGATGCTTGCCTCTTTCAAGCCTCCTTCTGGAGAAGTGGCTATGGAAGATCGTGAGGTAATTTAGAGTAATTTTATTAGAGCAGTTAAATTGAATTCTTATTTAGTTGGGTCTATTTTTCCTTTCTAGCTTAATTCTTTTGTACTCTGTCCAATTGCTAGATATGTTTATTGTCTTTATATTCACATCTCGCGTAGGGTGTAATCATTATCCTGGTTTTTGTGATTTTCTTAACAACATTGTTCTGATATGTTTTAAATGTTCTAAATATTGTAGAAGCTATAAAACAGTAATTAAGAAAGAATCTTGATTACTTGAATAGATGTGGTGACTAATAATGGGAATTGGCTTGAAGAAAGGTTTGTAAAGGTTGTATTGCAATAACTCAATCTTTGTATTATATGGGATCATTAGCTTGTGGGAAATGAAATAACTACTAGTATATTCAAACCAGTTGCATATTTTTTAAGTTTTATTTACACTCACATTTCAAAATATGTGATAAGCTCTGAAGATAATATAACTTAAGCTCTAAAGATAATATAACTTAGTTTCTTGTAGGTTCAGTGAGACTTCAACAATCATGTTCTATTTATGGTTTCACATTAGCTGGGAAACAGCTTCTTAATTAAAAATAAATATATTTTTGGTCTTTAAAATCTTATTTTCACAATTAAGTTCACAATAAGAACGGTGTTCTATGGTTTGTCAGAGTGCAAGGTGTGAAGAACTCCATCTCCATGCAGAAAATTTATCCAGACGTGTCTGGGAACTGCTAATGCTTCTGCCAACGTGCCCTAATATGTTGCAGGCATTCCAGAATATTTCAGATGAGCAGGTGAACAAAAAATGTTTGTTTTACATGTTTATCTTTATTACATGCAGATGTTTTAGTGTCTAGTGTTTCAGTTGAATTTTCCTCAAATAGGAATGATTAATACTAAGTATGTTAAGTGTGCTGAGACACGAGTAAACCTAATAAACAGACCTTAGGTAATTCTTTTGAAATTAAATAAACAGATGTCAGCCTAGTTCCTGAAGTTTGTTTTTATGATTCCTTTTAAGAAATGATTCAATAAATGAAAAGAATAGTTAATACTGATTGTCACAATCTTCTGGTTTGAATTGAAATAGCAGTTTCTTCATCTGCAGCCTTGCTTCAACGTGATGACAGTTGTGATAGTATAATCCTTCTGTACTGTCTTTTATAAGTTCAAAACGTGGGTACTTACCTAGCTGTTTTCTTGCCCTGTAGATGAAAATCTTGCCTCTTTTAAAATTGTTGAAATTACATACTAACAGTTTTTAGATATTACAGATCTTTATGGACACATGCATCAAAATTTTTGTGGAAGTTATAATTTAGAGTATAACATTTGGCTTCTGTACTTGTGCATACCTTAGCTTATGATATTATTGGAGGTTTACTCAAATTCCATCATGGAATACATGTTATTCAGATTGTTAATCATGTGTAGAAATGTGCTTGAAATTGTCTAATTTAAAATAACATATGAAATTGAAAACCAGACAGTCTGTGTCACTTTAAAAATCCTCTCCTGCCTCTCCCTTGCATTTTTTAGATAGATCAGCATTACATATAAATGTGTTAATTGTTTTGTGTCTTTGTCATCTTTTAAGGGGAATGATGGCTTTAGCTGGAAGGATCTTCTGCGAATAAAAAGTGCCCATAAACTTTTGTATGCCCTGGAAATTATTGAAGCTTTGGGAAAGCCCAACAGGAGAATAAGACGTGAATCTACGGTAATAGCGTTTCTTGTGCAGAATAGATGTTTTTCTCTCTGAACCAAAGTACATGTTGATGAGTAATAGCATTTTAATTCTTCACCTGGTTTTACAATGAATTGTTCTTGTTTATCTTCAGGGAAGTTACAGCGATCTTTACCCAGACTCAGATGATTCGAGTGAAGATCAAATAGAAAACAGTAAAAACACATGGAGCTGCAAGGTTTGATTTTCCTACAGTATTCTGTGATACCTTACATAGTTTTTGAAAGAAGAAAAAAAAAAAAAAAAGAAGAAATAGATAGTAAGAGGTTTTGATCTCAAATTTAGGTATAATGTTTTAAGGTTTTTCTGTTATTAGGCCTGTAAATTTGTCATAGTTGTGTACAACTATTTCTTTTGGTTTTCATAAAATAGATGAATAGTTTCTCATTTTTTATTTATTTATGAAGCTTAGATTGATATCTAACTGAACTTAGTGATATTCTGTATTTGGGTTTTTATTTTCACATTGGTACCATAATATACTTACAGTTTGTTGCTGCTGGAGGGCTCCAACAGTTGCTAGAAATTTTCAATTCTGGAATCTTAGAGCCTAAAGAACGGGAATCATGGACTGTGGTAGGTGTTCATTCACTCTCTTTCTCCAGAATAGCATAGCTGTCATTTGTAAAGACTTTCATTTCTTTCCACCTTTGTTTTAGTTACTTTTCTGTAGTAAATTAAATAAATGAATTCTGTAATTGAAACCACCAGAGTCTGTGCAATAGCATTTTTTTCTTGAATATTTTATATTCCTGGAAGAATTTATTTTCTTTTTGAAAAAGTCTTCATACTTCTGCTTTTTTTTGTATTTTAAAACCAGCCTTTGTATTTTTCTGTGTATTTTTGGTTTAATTTTTTGTCTAGTCTTAAAAAATCCTATGTCATGGAACATAAATTTGTAGATCATGGGAGCATCTCAGAGAAAAAAAACCTAGGCTTCATCTTTAGCAATGATTGCAACTGCATTGATCTAACTATTGCATATCACGCTTCCTTAAAAAAGTCAAAATTTGCCAGACAAGAAGGGTGTACTTTATTTTTTGCTTTTTTGGGCTTATTTTCAGGAAGGTTGCTAGTAGAAAACTTTCATTATAGTCTGTTTTAAGAACAGTAATCTATTAATTATCTTTCCCTCTGAAGAGGCCAAGAAATACAATTTCCCTTTGTTAGCACTGAGATAAAAGTGGTAGCATTGTGGCTCCTGTGTTATTAAAGACACTTTTCAATAATGAATGTTATTATTAATCGTTCTTATATAATGTCTTTGTCATCATAGTTCAGTTATTAGTTTGAGCTGAAGTCATACTGTAATGAAAAGTTTTTATTAGCAGTTTTTCCCTTTATTTTCAATTCTTTGGCATTTAATTAAAAAACCTGAAATATCTCAAGCTCTGAGTCATATGTACATAAAAAGATATACATGAACAAGCATATACATGTATGTATAAAACCGATGACAGTTACTGAAATGCTGAATAGAAGCCAGGTATACTTTTTATTAAAAAATTGATAGTTTTTTAACTGATTTTGAGGTATTTGTTCTAAAATTGTTTCAGTATTAGAAAGAAATGCCCATTCTGTCTATTCAGTAAATAAACAAAAGTAAGTTAGTTTGCTTTTATTGGTCTGCCCAGAAGGTGTGTACAACATGGTGAAAATAGTGACAGATTCTGCAACTGAGAGTCTTAGAATCCTGACTTTGCATGCACGGGTGCTAGACAGCTGACTTCATGTGTTGCTGTGACACGGTGCTCCATTTTTGTTAATTTTACTGTCATAATGGTCATAGCCACAGAGCTGGAAGCCATGAAAATTGGTTATTAAATCAAGATTTATTAAATGAATCAGTAGTTTTCGTCGAGCAAGAGGCGTTACAATACAAAATGGTATTTTTAAACTAGTATTCATTGTCTCTGCATGGTTAAATATATTCAACTGAAAGCACTTCTTTAAACCATACTTTATACCCTGTGCTATAGTTGAATACAATGAAGGACAGGGGCTTAGCTGTTGAGCTTAATTCCTGTATTATTTCCTTTGTGTTATTTCCTGCACTGAATAATAGAATGTCTTGAATGCACCTGTTAATAGGGGCTAGTTCATGAAGAAAATATTTCTGTTATAAATAAGTTTTTTTAATATCCTTCCTCTTTAGTGTCTGTTCTGGTGAGGTTTTGCCAGTTAGTTCTAGTTGTTTATCCTGTATACCTTACTTAAGCTTTTCATTTCAAATTCTATAGTAGGTGTAGAATAGTTTGTAAAATAAATCCTGAAAAAATGCAATTTCGTTTTCCTGTTGTTCACAGTGGCAGCTAGACTGTCTCGCTTGCTTGCTGAAGCTGATATGCCAGTTTGCAGTTGATCCTTCAGATCTGGATTTAGCTTACCATGATGTCTTTGCCTGGTCTGGTATAGCAGAGAGTCACAGAAAAAGAACGTGGCCAGGCAAATCAAGGAAGACTGCAAGTGACCATGCGAAGGGCCTTCATATACCTCGTTTAACAGAGGTGAGAGATAAACAATGTGTCCATTTTGTGAACTTCAGAAAAATTACTCCTTTGTTGTGTGAAGCCTTTATTTTGGTAATAAAATAATATACTGGAAAAGTTGCTAATACTAATCTACATCCTATGTGTTATTCTGATGTAAAAAGTATTTTAGTTGCTTTAAACTGGGCAGTTTTAAAAGGCAGAACTAAAAGTTTTTGTGTGTGATGAGCTAGTGAATTGGGAATTCAGAATTCCAGTGCTTTATCCCTCTTTCTTAATTTTGTTTTCTAAATTAATGACTCCTTTTTTTTATGATAACCTGTTAAATGGGCTGTCCCCATCCTCACTAAATCCATTTTATATTCCTTTAGTAAACACTAAAATAACTTGCTGTACTAAGGATGGCTGAGTGAGTGTACAGTAAACGTAAACTTTGTTTACGTAAACTGAACTGTAAACCTTCCTGCTAAGCAAATATAGCATTTTGGCATCAGAGATGCATTCACTGTAAATTGATTGCTCTTGGGCACAGGACCAGCTGTGATTGCTACAAAGTGTAGATCTGAACTGTGAGGTGAAGCTGAACTTCCCATTTGTCATTGCTACACATGGAAAAACCTTAGCTATTCAATAAGTATTAGGTATTTTTGACAAAACAGATCCCTAAATTGCCAAAGCTACTATGATACAGGGAAATTATCAAATGCATTACATTTTTAATGTTGGCTGTGTGTAAATGCTGCAACCAGTTTCTATAACTGGTTTTAAATTTTTAATTGTCAATTGATCAGTATTTCTGATTGCAGTGGATTTGCTGTCTAAATATTTTAAAATATTTTCCTCAGACTTTAATTTTAAAATTCTGTGTAGCATGTCAGGTTTGCTAAAGATGAATAATTTAAGTGAGTGTATAGTCAATAAAATGTGTTAATCAGGGATATGAGCAAGATTTACGTATTCAAGCTCATCCTCAACCCTGTCTCCTCAAGGCTAAGATTTTTAAAAGGAAGTAAATAGTCTATGCTTTAACAAAAAATACTGTGTTTTTACTGAAAGGATTGAATAAACAGTTGATTTTTCTATTCAGTGAAATTGTCTTAGAGAAACAGAATGAATTTTTAGCATCTAGACTTAGTCAGTCTGCTTTAGTAAAAAACTGTAAGTTTTAACAGTGGAGGTGCTGTGATTTGTCTTTTCTTCCTCCCTCTACACAGGTGGGTTTGTTTTAGATTCACACTGTGTATAATTTAAAAACAGATCAAAAAGCGTGTTGTTATATTAACTGTTGTTTTTTTTTTTCTTTTGACTTCAATTTTTAAAGGTGTTTCTTGTACTTGTCCAGGGAACCAGTTTGATTCAGCGACTTATGTCAGTTGCTTATACATATGACAACTTGGCACCTAGGTACAATATCTTTTTATTTTTGTAATAAAGCTAATCAAGTGTACACGTTTGCATCGCTTCTCTAAATAGCTAGCTCTTTCAGTTGTAGTCCCTGTTAACACTCATGTCAGAAATGTAAGTCTCTAGGCATTAGACTTGCTTTTCTTAGTCACCTCTTCTGGCAGTTATCCTGTCCTTACAGGAGGAGTGAGAGGGAGGAGAGTGGCCAGACCTTTCAATGGTCAGGGTATATGACATAGAGCAACAAACAATATAGGGTATGTTGTCACAAATTCTCATGCCAAAACTACTTTGTTCTCTCTGTAGCCATTAGCAGTCTCAATTTCAAGACAACGTAAAGGATAAATTAAAATAAATTGACTTTTAAATTGTTTAGCTGTTTGCAAGTTTTGACTTTTCCCTATCCTAATAACGTTGGCTTATTACTGCTGAAATTACCCTTGCTGATTTAGCGAGTGTACATGTACTGAAGGCAAAATTTTACCTTCAGAAATGGGCTCTTAAGAGTTTTTCATCCTTTTTGCCTTTTGTCCTGAGAAAAGCAACTCTGTTTGAGACTGCATCATGACAGTTGGACTAATGGTGGGGAGGCCAAGGGTTTTTGCTACATTTGGTGTTGTAGAATCACTAGATTCCAAGTAATGGATAGTGTGTTTTACCATATTTTAAAAAGTTTGTTAAGGACATTCAGAGCATTTCCAGTGAAGTCTGCAAATGTGCCTGACTTTAACCTCTAGTGGAGCTGCAGGCAGATTTTTAAAAATACACAGTAGGGTTTTGGTCTCATAACCTTTTATTCCAATTTATAAAAATCTAAGTAAATAAATACAAACATTTTAAATTTGTTTATAAAGTTTGCAAATGTTTGTTTGAAGTGCCGTTCTTTATGAAGAATACTAGCTTTCTTCTGTATGGGTCAGTTCTTAGTTCTGTTTTACATCCTCTTTTTTTTGTATGAAATAAAGAGGTTGTGGGTATTTTTTTCTTGACTTTTTGTCTTGTAGTCAGTAAAGCTTTAAGGTGGTGACTTGGAAGATTTCCATAGTTTTATTATTGTTGCTACTTTTTAACACTGCAAGAACTGAATCCTTTTAAGATTAAAATTTTAGCTTTCTTAGTGGGTATTTAAGAGTAACTGTGTTGTTATTTGTGTGTACTTGTATTTCTAAATGATAATTGTTATGTTCTGTGATAAAGTGCAAATGGCTTTATCTTCTTCCTGTTCAGGGTGTTGAAAGCTCAATCTGATCACAGATCAAGACATGAAGGTTAGTGCTGCAAAATAGCTGTATGTCATGAACTAATAGTAGTGAAAACATCCTGAACGTAACAACTTTAGATGTTTGATTCATTCCACCATTAGAACGCTGTAAAATTGTGTTCCGTGGTAGTGTGAGGGCTGTTACAATCTAGGTCGGAATACGCAGAGAGGTCCCAGATTACTTGCCTGGCTCTCCTTCTCTGGAAATTGTTTTATATGAAATGAAATGTTGTACTGTAGCAGCCTTCGTCTCCAGAAGAGCTGGTTTTGATAGGAAAATCAGCTGTAGTTCTTGTCTTCCAAAGAGCAGCATCTATAGCACCATAATAGAGTCGGCAACAGGGACCTTTATTCTGGTTTACAGAAATTATGCTGGGTCCAGCATTCCTTGGAGCTCCCCTGTCTATCCCTCCTGTGGAGGTTTCTTACAAAAAGTCTAAATGACCTGTGTCAGATTAAGGCTATATCAAAGTAATTGTCAAGAGTACAGCATAGGCGTGCATAAATACGGGTATCTTCTCCTGGGCTTATACATTGTCTTCAGATTTGCCACTTTGTTCTGCCCTGTGGATATTAATGTCTAGGAACTTGAATTCTCAGTTAACTAACTCTGTGTATCACCTACTGAAGTCTCAGTTTTATCTGTTAAGAAGAAAGGAACAGGTACACTAGTTAGTCCAGGGAAATGTTCATATTAAGACATGATGCAACCCATTAGCAAAGTACCAGCTCACTGCTTAAGAAGTAGAGATGCGGGAAAGGATTGTGCCCCAGATTGGTAATACTTAGAGTAATCTAATTTAAGTGTCATCGCTAGCGCAACAGTCAGTATTTAGTAAGCATATTGGTAAAATTCTGAGTTTAGGTTATATCTTATGTGCCAGTCAGTATTTAGTCTTGCATGTTAGTATAACTGACGTAAATGTCATATGTGCTAGAACTGTGTGACTCTTCAGCCTAAAAAGCCTATTCTGTCAGTTACAGTGTGATCTATCTCATTGTTTTTCAGTCACTCATTATTCTATGTGGCTCTTGGTGAGTTGGGCTCACTGCTGTTCCTTGGTGAAATCCAGTCTGGCCGACAGTGATCATTTGCAAGACTGGCTAAAGAAACTTACCCTTCTTATTCCAGAGGTACATTAAAGGAGAGGTTATTGCATTACTAATTAGTGCATGATATGGAACAAGATTAACTTTGGTTTCAAGCTGCCATTAAATTCAAAACATGTTATTTCTGCTAAAAGTAGGCAGGATCTGACTCAATTACTTGCAATCCTGTTTAAGAAGTAATCAGTTGTAATTAAAATACCTTGTAAGAAGGCACATTTGTGGTTGATTGCAGGCCAGCTTATAAACTCTCGTCTTTGTTGTTGGCTTTTGTTTGAAGGTAGTTTTTCATTGTAGTCTGTTGAAGTTTCTGGGTGATGCCTGTCTAACATGGATTAGTCTAAGTATACTTCTCCCATTAAGTTTTTCATAACTTTTCAAAATGAGGTGAATGGAAGTTGATAGAAAAGTTTCATTACTGAATTTTTGCTTAGCTTTAAGTAATTTCTCCTGATGTAAGAAAAGCTTGAAAATTGCATAAATACATCCACAGTAGAAAATTTTTGTATTCACTGGTGATTGCTTAAAGGTGCGTTATGGCCATGATGTGGTAATTATTTTCTGCTGCTTTATTACTCAAGCGCACAAAAAGTTTATGGGCTGACTCCATTTAAAAAACTTGGGAAAAGAAAGAGTGCAAACTTCCAAGGCTGGTTTAGAGATAGTCTGTGGATATTTTTCTTAAGAAAAGAATAAAAGAAAGAAGAAAATAATTCTTCTAGTGAAACTAAATAAATTAACTGTATACTTAGGAACAAGTCAGTGTAAGTTCCAGCATAATGTAGATTTCCCTAATTAGCCCAGATGTGGTATTTTCTCTTTTAGTAACTGGCTAGTTTAGTAATTTTTACTAAAGGGGCACAAACAAAACAGTGTTTTTTGTTAGAATGGTATCTTTTGCATTTTTCTGTAAGTAATTTAAATGTATGTTATTTTTGATACATGTTTTTAGAAAGACATTTTCTACCTTGATAACATGTTACATATTATGAGAGAAACTTAATATGTACGTATGAAAGAAAAGTCAACAAATGAAAAAAGTCTTCTAGATATTGTGTATAATAATTTAATTCCTTTATTTTTCATGAAGACTGCTGTTCGGCATGAGTCTTGCAATGGTTTATACAAATTATCTCTTTCTGGTCTGGATGGGGGAGACTCAATTAATCGATCCTTTCTGCTGCTGGCTGCATCAACATTATTAAAATTTCTCCCTGATGCTCAAGCTCTGAAACCGATCCGGGTAAGAATTTAAGAAATTACGAGACTTTATCAAAGTTCTATTTAAACTTACTTTACTTAATCTGAACGGTAAAGTGATAGCACATTATCATTTTGCCTGACATACAGTTTGTGATACACTGAGATATTAAGATTTCTGGCTTACATGCTTCCAGAAACTTCTCAAAAATAGTTAAAGCTGTGACATTACAGTAATTTAGAGCTTGCCTGTGCTTGTAGAAATGCAGAATAGCATTTAGGAAGTCCTCTTGTTCTGGAGTTTTAGTGTCCACATAACACACTGTTAGGGAATAATGGTTGTGTTTTCAATATATGCCTTGATTTCCTTTTTAAATGTAGTTAAGTTCATAAATAAATCAGTACATTGGTTTATGTGTGCAGGGGTACCCTTTGTTGTTGTGGCTGAATGTCATTGTGCCCCAGTCAATGGCTGCTGGTTTTCTATTGGAGTATTATTGTCCTCACAGCTCTACTAAACAGAAGAGATTCTGTGGATGCTGTCAAAGCTGTGTCGGGAGAGGTTCTCACTGTTAATGTGTGCAGGTTAATAGAGATGGTTTGAACTAACGTGGATGATTTTGCCTAAAGCAAATAGGGGACTGTAGACCTAGCAATGCATGGCAGGGGAGGCTGTGCTGACTTCAGCTGACGTGAGCACTTGTATGGACTTGTATGGCAGCAAAGTGTGAACCCAGATTTTGAGGCTGTCAGGCAATTATTCTTTTGACCCCATGTGGCATTTGAATTCAGGTGAGAGTGGTTCATTTAGTTGAAGTCTGCTTTCGTTTTAAACTCGCTGATATTTAAAAAAAAAAAATTAAAACAATCTACAGAAGATTTTGCATTGATTCATTTTTTAGAAGAGTTTAAAGTTAGTTGTATTAACCACAGTTTTTATATATATACACATCTATATATATACACACACAACCAAAGTTGTATTCAACCAAAGTTTCTCACGTTTTGTCTAGTCTAATACTGAACATTTTTGCAAATTACAGTGGGTAGGATGGAGTCAGTACTATTGTAATTTCTTTTTTAAGGGTCTGGCAGATCACCTTGACAGTCTTTCAAGAACATTAGCAAATACTGCAGAAGGAAAATAGAACATGCACTGTTACTGTTGTAAAATACACCTTTCTTGTCTTGGATTATCTTAAGTAGGAACTTGAAGAAAGTAATATTCTTGTAACAGTTACTGTGTTTACTATGTTTTTTTAATACACTGTTATTTTGTCTGATGTACTTTGGAACAAAAGCAATTTCTTTTCACAGATAGAGGATTATGAAGAAGAAACAGTGCTGCGACCAGGTTGTAAGGAATATTTTTGGCTGCTGTGCAAACTGATTGATAACATACATGTCAAAGATGCAAGTCAGGTAAGTTTTGCTTTGCAAAATTTCCTTTTTGGATTTTGGGTATTCGGACTGTTTTTACTTCAGTATGAGACTTTTTTACTTAAGAGGTGGTGCACTGATGTGAACAGCTCTTGGATCTTTCCCAGATCCTAGCTTTCCCCACTCTGATGTGTGTTCAATAGCTCTTGGCTAAAGGAAGGTTCAGATACTGAACCTGTAGAGTCAGGAAGGGGATTGTATATCATACAAAAGAGGGTGAACATAGGTGATGGTAACAGACATTGGGAATACCGTAACTGTCTCGTGAGATTCACCTTTGATAATTTCAATGCAGTCTGAGGAGGAGGTAATCAAGTATTTGACTAAAGCTGAAAGAGGAAAATATATTTTAACAGGCACCTAGTGCATGTTAAGAAACTTATTCACGACTTACAAAGGTACCTTTTGTACAAACTGCTTGTGCTGGCTGGTGGCTCTACATACATAATCTCTCTAGTTCATTCTCAGTGTTGTGGCAGGAGTGTGGGACGGGAAGGAAGATAAAGCCTTAATCCTGCTTTCTCCAGAATGGAGTCTTATCCTCTCCTGACTCTGGATGTTCCCAGTAGAGGCAAAAATTTTGCTTCCCCCTCCCATTCCTCTGCTCATTTTCCTTCCATTTCTGTTTTATAATTGAATCTCTTAGCTAGGCTACAGTTCTGCCGACGTCTCATGCTCAAGCAAGAGATGCTAATGGGGCTTGTCAATCTTCTGATGACAAAGTGTGGATTCTTGTGAGAAATAACAAACACTTCTCTTTAAAATAGTACTATTCAGTTTTTTTCAGTATGGTAGAGTGTATTTGAGGGATCTGGAATTGAAAGAATAAATTACTTCATTTTAATGGTACAGCATTGATCTAAAAAGTTTCATCACATTTATAAAAACGTATTAAAACATTGTTGCAAACATGTATGAAAGATGAGGTTTAATTGTCTGTTTTTCTGTGTGCTATAACAAAATTCCGTCCAAAGGCACAACCATGGTTTCAGACCAGACTTAGAAGTGGTAATTCATGAAGTACATAATTACTTTCTATTTATATTCAATTTTCTTTAATTTTAATCAGACGACACTGCTTGATTTAGATGCACTAGCAAGACATCTTGCTGACTGCATTCGGAGGTAAGGTTTGCTGGCAGTAATTTTACTTTAAGTTGTGTTGTATTTGTTGTTAGTGGGACAGAGTTTTAATACTTCTTTTGTATATATGTGTATATATAGCAGAGAAATCCTTGACCATCAAGATGGTAATATAGAAGATGATGGACTCACAGGACTACTTCGTCTTGCAACAAGTGTTATCAAGCACAAACCACCCTTTAAATTTTCTCGCGAAGGCCAGGTAAGAAAAGGACACAGAAGGACCACAAAGAGATCAAAATAGTGTCATCTCTTGTTACTACAATTTCTTCATTTCACCTTTTTTCCTCCATTTTGATTGCAGGGCTCAATATATCATATTTCTAGCCTTAGGATGATGGATAGAAACACCCATGTCATTCCTTTATTAAAAAGTAGCACATACAGTCCCTTCCGTTTCTAACTGTATTTAATTACAGCATAGAGTCCTTACTTCCCAGAAATTTTATTTATTTTCATTTATTTTGTTCTTAATTTCTATTATTATTATTATTATTATTATTATTATTATTATTATTATTATTATTATTATTATTATTATTATTATGTTTTTAATATTGATCAGCATTAATTGGTTTAAGTCATTAACAGCAGCTGCTTTTTGATCATATACTGGGACAGTTGTGACTTAAAAGTAGCTTTTAAGCTCCAGATCTGTGCAGGGGCAGATACCTTTCACAAGAATATTATGTTCCACCTATGCTTGTAAGATGGGGGAGTGGCTAGAGAGGGGAAGTTGCTAAAAAATTTCTACTTTGTGTTTCGGGGCCGCATTGTCTAACAAAATACAAAACTTCATGGTGTAAAAGCTTATTTCATCTGATGGTTTTTTTTCTGTACTAAGCTTATGATCGGATCTTTAGTGAGGTTTCACCAGGAAATAGTCCCCTGTATCCAATGATGTTGTATATATCCTGTTTAGTCTCTCTGTTATCATAAAGTGGCCCTGAAGATAATTACACTGTCCACAAGTTTTAATAGAGTTCACATTGTGCACTACCCAACATAAAGTTACATTGCTGACAGCATTTTGAAAGACTACTACTATGTAATTCTCCTGGAATAAGTGTTTTTTAAGTATGGAGAACTTGCAGGTGAAATTAGAGCAAGAATTCAATTTGCAGAGTGCAGTATGGAGGATACAAAGGTATGCAAATAACAGATTTGTGTAGCTTAGATATATGAAAAGTATAAGACGAAAATGAAAGGGAAGCTTAAATAGAGAGGAGTGATACTATACAGAATCCTAAAGTACATTGCATGTATCACAGGGGTGCCAGAAACGTGATTTGAAAAACGGATGAATGTGACCAGAGCAGTATCCACAACAAACTTCTCAAAAATAATTTGGCTTTGCTAAGAGACAGGGACTTAGTACATTTTCTGAGACTAAGTCATGATCTAGTATTATTTTTTTTTAATTCTGTGTACAATTAAGAACACTTATTAACTGCATATTATGAAGTGCATTAGTGAAGAGTTTTGTGTTGTGTTCAATGTAATAGAACAGGATAGTGAAACCACGTGCTTCCCTCTGAGCAAAGGCTGATGAAAAAATACCCAGAAAAATACACTGGCAAATACTGAAGATAGTTTAGACTTTCCCAGAGGATTCTGAAGCTGTGCTGTGCCTTTTTTTCCCTACAGATTCCTTCTCTTACTAAATAAACAAAACTATTGTACAGCAAATATTGCCAAACTTCAAAGCTCACATCTTTTGACAGCAATTACTATTTGGTGTACCTTCTCTGATGTCTTCTATAGATAATCACTGCCTACCTTATTCTACACTAGGTAGACAAAAATACATTTTTAACTTATACTGGCTAGCACATCTTCATTAGAAAGGTGTATCTTATGTAGAGATACATATTTTTAACAAGTTTGGGGGGTTGCATTTAGCCTCTGAGTAAAATCATATATAGCATTCTTTGTCCTCCCTGCTCCAATGTGTCAGAATTCAGTCCACAGAAATACGAGGTTGAGAATGTTAATCAGAAAAAGATAAATTCAGATCTCTCTGAAGTTACTGCTTTTCTAGTCTGGGACACCTTAAGGTGGCTTGTGTGTTAAAACACCTGTTGGAAAAAGCCTGCTGGACAGTGCTAGGCTGCAGGTGAAAGCACAGTCTAAAACTCCACTTAGTAGATGCAGCTGGTCTGCTGATGAGCTGCCATCATCTACACCTGCCAATTAGGTTAGGAATGAGAAGGAATCAGACTGCTACCCTGCAAGCACTCCTGATACAGGCTAACTGCCAAGAAACTCGGTATCTGTCTATTTTAAATGCATTTTCTTTCTTCAAAGTGTGGAGAAATCTGGAAGAACTTTACTGGCCATGAGAAGACCCCTCTGTATTATTTGGCTGTAAACATAAGACCCAGGTTGTAAGATTTTTATATTAGGACTATAGGAATCTCCTTGTACACTGGAATAAGGTTTTTTATGGCGATTTTGCTCTGTATTCTGTAGAAGGCCATTTTCTGAAATATTTAGAATTTATTTAGATTTTTACAGCAGAGCCTGCCTTGAAATATTAAAAGACTTCTTAACTGAACATACCTGAATGAGGAGGTTCAGGAAGGTAATTTTTTTTAATTATAGCATAGAAATCATAGAATTAAGTGTGACAGCTGGATTGGTAGCCTGTGCTCTACAAATGGGGTAAGAATTCTGTTCCTCCAAAAAAATTTGAGAAGGTATCATTGGGGAAAAAAAAAGCAATCAAAATCCTACAGAGGTAGAGGGTTTACTGTCTGATTATGTAGACAACTGAAACGATGCACTACTGATATGACTTAATGATTAAATACGGTTTGTTAAGATTGCAGGCATTTTACAGAAGCAATGAAGTGTAGGCTACCATCAGCCTTAGACATAAAGTGTGCACATGAATTGCTGGTTGTGTAAGGAAATTTTTGAAATACTGCTTTATAAATTCTGTTCAATTTCTTCTGTCATGGTCTCTCATTATACCACTTAAATGACCAACAAGTAGTGTTCACTTCGTAGCTGAAAGGTGGAGGAAAGCCTTTTCACCATTCTGCACTTTGAAGGTGTAGTTGTGGAATGGTGTGACCACCTGTTCTTACAGACCTATACAGACCTTTTTCTTGTTATCCTTTTAATATTTTACTTCTGGTTTAAGTTTATTAAATCAAATTTGCTACATAGAAGGAAGGTACTGAAATTTAGAAAGATCCATCCATCTTTTTTTAGTGTATAAATCTGGGATGGTAAAGATAAATATGTATTACATACTGTCATTTACCATCCAAAGGCAACCTGACTTAGTACAGCTATGCTTTGTGCCTCTTACAGTTCCGCAAATATTCCAAACATGAAACGTACAAACCCACATTTACAGTATGCATGGCACATAACGTAATGCATGGTTTAAGGTCAATTAGTGATTCATAAAATGAGTAGAGTGATTAAGGTTATGTGCTGTCTTTCGTCTTTCACTAGGAGAAGCTAGTCTTAAAGTTACTAAAAATACATGCGTTTGTCAAATTACCAATCATGAACCGAGCGTAATTTGTTGTTATTTTTTCAGTGGACATGTTTCTCTTGAGGCTATAATGTGGTTATAGTGCACTTTATGTAGTATAAAGTAAGTTGTTGAAATTTGTAATTCAGGACTTGTATGCAAGTCAGCAAGTTTTGTAATAGAGGTCTAGAAAGTCTATAGAAGTGTCTAGAAGATTGTTAATACATGCCTGTTTTCTTTTAAGAATGTGTTCAAACTGCTAAATATGCCGATTGAACTTTTTTACAGGAGTTCCTGAGAGACATCTTCAATCTTCTGTTCTTGCTGCCAAGTTTGAAAGATAGACAGCAGCCAAAATGCAAGTCACATTCTTCACGGGCTGCTGCTTATGACTTGTTGGTGGAAATGGTAAAGGGGTCCGTGGAGAACTACAGGCTGCTCCACAACTGGGTTATGGCACAACATATGCAGTGTAAGAACCTTTATTGGTATATAGCTTTTGAGTAGTTTGTGGAAAACTAGTAGATTCTCATTTTCTGTTCATTTTGCTTTTGTTTTGAATTTTTGGATTTGCAAAAGTTCAGTAGAGAGCGTAAGAATGTACGTGTAATATAGACTGCCATTCTCAAGACTGCATGTTTATGATGGGGACAGCTAGCCACCATTGTGAACAGTACTGCGATCACAGAGTTTCCATTTCCTCCTGAAATACATCAGAAGTGTCTGCATTTCGTGACTTTCTACAAATAACAATCTGTTAAGAATGTGTAGGTAGAAACAGAGAAACTCAGAGGTGACACAGAGCATTTTTAGACTTAAATTGAGTAGTCATACTTTACAAAAGTAGTAATGAAGTAAGATGTTGTTGCTGCTATCACTGCTCTTAAAATTCCACTTTGTAGCTCTACTACATATCCGTCATCACTTATGGTAACATCACAGAGTGGATGTGGGCATCCTTTGCTTACCTAACAGATGAGTGGATTTAATCCCATGTACAATTTTCAAATCATCTGTTCTTAAATATGGGTTATTTAAATTATGTGGTCCTGTTAAATGACACCGACACATAGATAACACTGTTAGAGTGGATCTTATGTGTTTCATCAGCTTGTGCTGCATTTTAATTTCCGTTTTCCCTTTCTGATATGAAGAAACATGGTATGTTTATACGTAAAAAACCAAAGTTTATAAACCACACCGGGGTACCGTAGGTGCGTTGGCTCTTAACAGCATTGTCATGTTTTCAGTGTCTCTGATACCTTTGTAGCTGACTTCAGTCTGTACCCAGATGTCTGCACACAGCGCTAAGACAATTTTGTTATGCCTCTTGGCTTTCATGCTTCCTGTGTTTTGGAAACACAGTTGCTGCGTGTAATATGTAAATTACCAAAATTTGAAGTTAGTTAATATTTTAATCTTTCATTTGCAAATTCTCATTATGCATTTTTAGCTTGATAGATTTCCTTTCACATGCCTGGTTTAAATTCCTGTAACCTGAGGATCTGTAATTTATTATAATCTATGGAATTGATTTAGTGCCTTACAATTCAGGAAGGAAAAGAGAAATCTGATCGTAATAACGTTTTGTGTTCTGTACTGATATGCCTGGGGCCTTCTAAAAAGCCTCCAAAGTCTCCTCTGTTCGGGAAAGATATTATGAAGAATATATTTCATGAAAATATTGGATATTTCTGTATGCTGCAAGTATATCATCTGCTGCTGAGGTTGTCTTGTATCTCTGCAGGTGCAATCATTCATTTTTTACAGTTAGTATTTTCCTGGCTCCAAATCCCAGTAATTCATAGGTGCTAAAGTTTTCTGTGACATTTACCACAGTTTTTACTTTCTTCCAAATACTCTTGTCTAGATTGTTTGTTCTTTCCTGAGTTCTCCAGAGCCATCTGGTCTGCACTCCTGCTCCATATTCAGTGCATCTCAGTTTCACGAATGTTAATTCTATTACAAGTGGCAGAGTGCCATTGCCTCTTTCTCATGTGCAGCTGACACAGGACTTCCAGTACCTTGTTTGTATAAAGTCTTGTTATTCCATTGATGTGACCCAGAGATTCTTAAAACTGGGTTATTCCACTTTGCTTATCTCTGTAATCTTACTAGTCTTTAAAAATTTTAGTCTTAGGCCTGTCTCTCCTTCTTCTTAGAAACATTAAGGAAAATATTATAAACTTCTATCCTGTCTTCGGTTTTGATGTTTTAGTTTTTGGTTCATTGGAGAAATTTTCAGTTGTGTGGCTTGTGCGGTTGTTGTCCTTTAGTCTCACCAATTGCCGTCTCTACTATTCAACCGTTTTCTCTCACACTCCTAACTGAATGAAGCCAGCATGCTCTTAAAAGACAGCTTTAATTTAATGAATTAAAATAAAATTTTCAAAAAGAAAACCCTATTAAAGATTATCTAGTATATTTTCCTTGAGGAAAAAAAAAATGTTGCTAAGACTTTATTCTGGCAGTCATATTAAAATGTACAACTATATACTGTTCTTCAGACTTGTAGTATGAATAATGTAAAGTTGTTGTAGTAAAGTTTTAATTGCAGCAGCATTTTCTTTGACGTTCCCACTAATGTAACTCCCATCATTAATGGATGGAAGAAGAGAATGATTTGTGTGCTTTTTTTCTACTTCACAGATACAGTGTCTTCACCTGAGGGCAGAGGGGATGCCTCATGCCTGTTGTGGAGGTGGTACTGTTGGAAATGAACTGCTAATTAGCTGATGTCATCTGACTTTTTTCCTTGCTTTTCTCAACCGAGAGAGCTAACAATTAATGCAGCTCTGATATTACTGAAGGAGGGGATTTAGATACCTTCTGTTGTTCATAACATTTCTTGCAGAGTTTTGGAGTTTTGCTTTCTTTAAAGACCAAGGCTAAGAACATCCAGTTCAAAAGAGTGAAACAGGACCAAGGAACAAGAAGTGCTTTGCTTTCTGGGAAGCTTAAGATATAGTGCCTGATGTTCTGTCTGGAGCAGAAGCATGATCAGAAAGTGGAATATAGAGAAATACATGGTCATTTGAAGAGGAAGAAATTCAGGTTTATTTTGCTTAAAATAGAATGTGAATATTGCAGGTTCAGTTACAAGTTTCTGTATCTCTTCCTGAGAAAAGGCTGATTTCTATAACGAGATGTTGAGAAATAAAGAAGATAGACATAAATGAGGCTCACATTTACCTTTCTAGTTAAGATCAATGTGAAGGAGAAAAGTTTTTATTATGAAAATGAAGACAGTCACTTAAAAATCCCAGGGTGGAGAAAACAGGATCTTCCTGAGAAATTCCTTGTCAAATTTCTGAAAGCCCTTTGTCAGATTGAAGTAGGAGGAAGATACTCCCAAATGTTCTCATGAAGTATAAAGAAGTCATCTGATTTCTTTCTAATTATAACTTGATAAGTAAGCAGAGTGATAGATGCTGAGCCCTTACCTCAGAAAGGGTGAATTAAGATGTTGCAATTTAAGGATTTCAGTTAAGGGAGGGAATTTTGTGGTGTTTGGCAGTGCTAATTACTGTCTTTAGGAGATTAAATGTGGAGGAGAGCTTTGTTTCAACTGGTCGATCAGCCCAATGTAACCAGGTAACATGAGGTCACGCTACTGATTTGTTGAAACAGGAGAATTAAAATGCTTTCCTTCCCAACTTGAAGCTGCAGGGCTAATAGTTGTTTTGATGCCAATGCCAAAATGGAGATTACAACAATTATTTGTTGTGCAACAGAACGTCTTCTGGGTCTGGTCTCTGAAGATGTGAGGATCTGTTTGGAGGATGCCAAATAGTTTCCTGAATTTATAGCTGGCAATATGAATTGGGAAGAATTCTTAGTGAGCCTTTAAACTTTAACAAAATAATTAAGGATTTAAAATTTAGATCTTGAACCCACATAGCTTAGGTGGATTGTAAAATAAATGCAGACTACTTTTTTGCCTTTTTTTTTTTTTCCCTATATCTGTGAACATATACTTCAGTAGAGGTGCTGAATTATTTGTAGGACACTGTGCCTGTTAGGAGAATTATATACTTGGGAATGAATAGCAAAACTAGATGCATTGCAAGTTTTTGTGTCAAAGGAAGGCTGGGCTGCAGTGAATTTCTTTGGACACTGGATTAGTTCCTCTGTAATTCGTTAGCGCTTGTGTCTAGTTGCCTCTGCAGTTCAGATGATTAATTCCCTGTTCTATTCTCCTGCGTGGGATGCTAGAAAGAGAAGCCTGTCAGTGTCTAGAAGCAGTACTAATCACTTACAAATGGTTTGTCTAGTCTGGTTACCATCTCCTTGACTGGCAGATGAGGAGAACTTTCCCATTCTTCTGATTTCTTGGCAGCTGTATCAGAACAAGGCTTATTAGGAAGAGTCTGTCAGGCTTGCCTAACTTGTCTAGCGCCATGTGTGTAAGAAATAGATTGCTACATCTGCTATGAAATACAGAGGAATAGAGAACTTACGTGGCGGGGGGGGAGAGTCTTTTCAGTTTGATTCTCTAGGCAATTTACTTCTTGCTTACCTCTATTTTCCTTGTAGATTGCAGATTTCTTTGGTATGTATGGCTTTGAAGTGCAGTTAAAAACATCCCTTCTCTTCCTATGAAATCTGTTTCCAAGTTTATTCAAGCCTGTGTATAGCCAACCACTTCATTTCACTGCACTTCCGTGTCTTATCTCTGATAAGCCTCTGTCTATCTTTTATACTGGTCAAAAAGATCTTTTGCTAACTTTCCATCCTCTGTAGTAGATGTCATTCTGAAATCAGCTTCTCTTCTGAAAAGAAAGGTCTCGCTTCATGTGCAGTTCTCTCTGATACCAAATCCGTCTTTTGTATGTGAAGGGAGGGCTCTCTAACTTGAGTCTCTGGGTGCAAGGACTCTGCTTGGCTTGCTTTCAGAGTGACAAAGAGGTGCATGGGAATAGGTAGTAGAAATTACAAGGAATTTTTGTGTTGAGGGAGTGACTGGTGTACCTTTGGGAGCTTGTAAGCGTTGTATGTTACCAGTTAAAGATGTGTTCTCAGGGGTTCAGGCGGTGCAGCTATTGAGAGAGCTGTGGTTGGCTTGTAGTATGAACAAACCTTATGTATAGCAGCCAGTGTTTATGGATGCTCTTGATGATCCAAACGTCATGTAGGTTTGCCAAATTTTTGTTTAAAGGTAGAGCCTGGAAGAGTGTTACTATGTGTAATACTACCACTAGAACAAGTGTAAGAGCTGGTACTTGCCATGAGCAATGCTTTGGAGAGCACAGCAAATCAATTGCAGCCTGAAGTAGTGTGCCATCTAGAAAGGCTCACTGCTTATCAACCCATTTCCCTGATGTACCCTATAGCGCGTTTTCTAAAAGAGCAGGTAGTCTGGCTCACGTCTGTAGATGTGGAATGCATGAACAGGGTGTGTTTTATTAATGTAGGCGTAAAGCTTTTAATCGTATTCATGTTTTTGAAAATTGTACTTGGAATGTATTTATTTTTTCTGCATGTGTGACTCATATTTTTTACAGCTTCCCATGCACCTTACAAGTGGGATTATTGGCCACATGATGATGTTCGTGCTGAATGTAGATTTGTGGGTCTAACCAATCTTGGAGCAACGTGTTACTTGGCATCCACTATTCAGCAACTGTACATGATACCAGAGGCCAGACAAGCAATTTTTACTGCAAAGGTATGCTCTGGGCTCTTGCGTTCCCCGTGTGGATTTTGTTAGAAGTTTAAATTTAAAATTGGTGCAAATGCTGGTAAAGTATAGGCTTCCTTTTAAGAGTTATTTCTGGATAAAGAATATTTCTTAAGGGTTTAGTTTGCTTTTTGTTCAGTTTGATTATTTTGCTGATGTCTAAAGTGAAGAGGTTGCGTTTTTTTAAATGTATTTGTAATACGGTAGGTTCTTAAGGTGGCTTTGTAATAAAACATTCTCAAACTTGTATTTCTGTTGCTGTCAACTAGATTTATTCAAGTTTGATCTTACGTGAATTGCCTGTTATTTCTTAACTCTGAATCAGTCTTTTTGTTACAATAAATTTGTTCTTCTTGAATGGTTATAAAGTTCTAGAGCATGTGCATAATGCTAGCAGAAGTGTACAGCAAGTCCTCTAAATTATTACACATTGGTTAACTTGCAAATATATGATATTGGCACATCTAGTTATTCATCGTAGAAGAGAAAGCTTCCTTTTGGTCCCTGACACCAACAGGGCATATATAATGTGTGAAAAGCACCAATCGGCAGTGACGACATCATTTTTTTAAGTTATTGGTACTCGTTACTTAACTTCATTCATCTAGAGTTAGGCATTTTATAACTAAAAAATAAGGTTCATCAGAACTCCCACATCTGTGATTTTCAAGTATTTTTTTTCAATTCATACAGTCTTTTGTAATACTTTCCCAAAAGCTCCTAGCTGCAGTAATTTTTTAGAAAATAGGTATTTTTTGACTTAGGTTTAGTTTAGGCATACCAAAAAATCAGTAGGTAGTGCTTTATATGAAAGTGTAAAATAGCGTACTGTGTGTTCTTGTACACAGTCTTTTTTCTCAATTGTCCATAATAAAGTGGTTGGGTTTTTTTTTTATTTAAAAAGATGAGTGTTTAATCTTTTTAAAGGCTGCTTGTGCAAGGTTGTTTGCAAAAAGATAAAGTAATCTTTTATCAACTTCTTTTAGTATTCAGAAGATATGAAACACAAGACCACTCTACTAGAACTCCAGAAAATGTTTACATACTTAATGGTAGGTATGAAAGAAGATATTTTATAAAGTATCCTATTCTGGGGGCGGGGTGGGGCAGCAGAAAAAAGCCAGAAAAATGGAGTTACCATTCTATATGTAAATTCTTGGCAGCTTAAGTCCATTGTGCCTAAGTTTTGTGGATAAGTGTCTTAATTGAAATATTTTTTACCCACTTTAAAGCTGTTAATTCAGCAAATCAGTTAAGCAAACATTGGCATGATAGTTTTCATGAAGAGGCAGTGTAAATCCTAATCTGAAATAGGGATTAACATTGGACACCAACTATAATGAGCAAGCACCAGCTCTTAAATGTTCGTGATTTTAAGAACTATGTTCTTAAAAAAATGTGAAGTGATTATGTGGGAACGTCAGGCTCGGGTGCCACAGTCTGAGCATCCTTCATTTATTTAAACTTTTTCCTCCTAACACATTAGTGCTCAGGTGAGTACAGGATATTTACCATAGTTGTGGAACTCCAGTTATGAGTGGAAGTGTGAAAATCAAGTCTGCTTTTTAGTTCCAGTCACGGTGTAGCTGGGTGTCAGGGCTGTGCTCTGTATGGACACCCTGTGCACTTAGGTGCTAAATCTCTGAGTGGTGCAGGAGCTCCCTGGCCAGGCATCTCCTTGGGTGCAGTAATGGAGGGGCTTGAGGCAACCCACCAGTTTGGGTAATTAACTACATTCCCAATGAAGTGCTTGACTGATGGTTACAGGAGCCCTGCAGGTAGGAATTTGGGCCAGTTCTACTGTGGTTTCTGCTGTTCGTGTCCAGTTTCCAAACTAACTTTTGTAAATGGTCAGTAGGAACTGTTCCTGCAGAAGTGACTGCATAGTACAGTCTCTTATATGGATTTAAGATATTTAAGAGATGCTTTGTACGTAGTTAAGGTGAATCAATAGTAATGAATTACACAGATGCTGGAGAGGTCACATAGGGCTCTTGCCAGCTGGATTATAATTAGCAAAATAAAGATTTGAGGAGTCTCTCCAGGTCTAACTGAAGTTAACCACTGCAAGGACCCAACCAACAGACTTCCATCACCACCAACCACCGACTGGCTGTCCCATTAGGATGTTTTGATTCCATATGTGAGCACCATGACAAGTTCCCAATAAATTATTTTTTCTTTTTAACAAACATTTGAGCATGTCCAGCACCATTGTCATTCATCTTGTTTCACATGGACCTTGGAGTAAAGGGTTCTGAGCTTGATTCTTCATTTAATCATGGAACAGTTTGTTTGCCCCACTTTCCCTGGTGATAAAATAAAATATGTTATTTTTCATTGCTCCAGTATTTTGAAGGTTAAACTGTTGAAATAAAGCATTAAAAAGCAACTCAACATTTCAGAATTCCAGAATGAAACAAAACTGAGGCAGTCACAGGTGTGCACTGTTAAAATAGTGAAACATTTCTGAAATAACAAAAAAAAACCCTGAGGAGAGCTGAATATTTTTGTTCTTGGCATTGGCTTTTGTGAAAGATATTCATGACCGCTTTGAAGACAAATAGAGGAGAAGAATTCGGGCATATAGTGCCTGCTATGAATAATAGAAAAAAACCCCCCTAATCTAGGTTATTTACATAAGCATAAAATAGTATGGGCATGTAAAATTGTAAGAATATTTACCATTATTAAAATCTCAAGGAAAGGCTTTATTCCCAAAAAAGGTCGTATTTACAGGAAGCATTGTCTTGCCACACGTCCCTAAACCAAAACTGTATGTATATGGTTGTTTACAAGAACAAAGTTCCTTCTGTTGTAAATAAGTTCTGCTTTCCCAGCGTGCAAGGCAGCGCAACGGGGCATGTATTCTAAAGAATTGCTTTATGCTGTGTATTCTTTTCTCTGGCTATCACATGCCGTTCAGAACTAGATGATGCAGGTTTATACCATGGAGAAGCCTGAATGCGAGTGAAGCACTTGTCAAGATTTAAGTCCATAATGCCCAGAAACACATAAATACAGGCTGATGTTCCTGCTATTTTGTATCTGAACAGATACACAGAATCTGGACGTGTCACATCTTCAGCCAAGTTCTTTTATTTTAAGAATTTGTTAAATTAACTATTTATTAAATACTATTTAGTAATACTTTACTAATGATATTTTAATAAGTGATATTAGAAGAATCAGTTAAAAACTGATTTACTTTTCATTAGAAATATTTAAGCACTTAACTGTGTTGCCTAATACACTTATGGAGCTACTGTATGTAAAAGTCTGTCATTTTTTAAATAGACATTGATATGTATGTTTGATATATCTGTACAAGTTCAAAATATAAGGATGTGTGTTGATTTGTTTTGCTTGATAATTTTTACCTAAAGGAAAGTGAATGTAAGGCATACAACCCAAGGCCTTTTTGTAAAACCTATACCATGGATAAGCAGCCACTGAACACTGGAGAGCAGAAAGATATGACTGAATTCTTCACTGACCTGATAACAAAAATAGAAGAAATGTCTCCAGAACTGGTGAGTTATTAAGAGGGAGAAAAAGGGAGCTTGAAAACCTACGGATTTGCTCAAATTTCCTTGACAGAATTTATTAATTCATTCACAGAAAAATACAGTGAAAAGCTTGTTTGGAGGTGTTATCACAAATAATGTTGTTTCCTTGGTAAGTATTCTTTCCGTACTTATCCTTATCTTTTAAAGATTTTCCTTTTAGCTTCTCAAAACAGTTGTTTCATTGCTTTTCTCTGTCATTGCTATGATTTAGGACTGTGAGCACGTAAGCCAGACTGCTGAAGAGTTCTATACAGTAAGATGCCAGGTGGCAGATATGAAGAATATTTATGTAAGTAATGCCGGGCTGAGATGTGTAGCATAGATCACAGTTATAAATGGGTGCAGTAAAGTATAAAGCCTGTACCATACACTGTTGAACGTATTGATGCTTTCTGTATCTGTACTCTAGTTTTGGTGTCTTTCTAGGTTGGTGTTACTAGGTAATTTGGTTGAATTGTTACATCTTTTCAATGCAGCACGCGGTCAGCTGGTGCTGTTTGGAATTGCCTAAAGATTGTGTTGCAGTCAGTAATCACTAGTTACTCATTTCTGTGTTTTTAAAATGCTACAGCCTTTTTTATATGAGAACTGTAAATGTCAAAAGATTTTTATGTACATGCATACTATTGCTTATTAATTTAAAACTTAATCATAATTTCAGGTTTTCAAGTTTTTTTTAAACAGCTATTAATCCCCACACTTGGAATCTGAATGTAAAGTACTTTAATTCTTTGCGACATCTTGGAATGTCGAGTACCATTTTTCAGAATTATTTCCTTAATTCTGTGGTTTGGCTTAGGTTTTCCTGTCAAACTCTTCTCTTAGTTCAGGTGCGTTCTCTTCGTGCAAACATTTTGGTGCCTTTGATCACATTTACTCTCATAACTTAGGGAAATGTTAATTAAGCTTACTGTAAGATTGAAAGGGAGTAGTTTGTAAAGCAGGTCACGCAAGCAGAAGGTATAAGTGTCTAGGATAAACATACGCTTGGTTTTGTTTTGTTGTTGTTTATTATATGTAGGAATCTCTTGATGAAGTAACTATTAAAGATACCTTGGAAGGTGACAACATGTATACATGTTCTCATTGTGGGAAGAAAGTGCGGGCTGAAAAAAGGTACGATTAAGAAATAAACATTCCTAACGTTTCTTTTTAGTAAATTACTGAAATTACTATTGGAATAGGAGTAATCCTTTAGATGAAACAGGACTGTGGTTTCATTCAGTGTGTATGCCTATGAGGATGTGGTCCTTGTGCAAATGAGCACATAACTTAAGAAACCAAATTTCCAAAAGAAAGAATATAAGGTATTTTAGCAAAAGATCACCTAGACAGTAAAATGTTCATGACCTTTTTGTAATGTAATTACAAATGTACTAATTTCTACAGATTTCTTTTTAATCTGTTACTTCTCCTGTTTTTCAAAGACCAGATTCTTTCAGAGGTTGTTCAGTACTTGGATTACTCATTATGCAGGGTGGTAATTGCTTAGGTTTCATACGTAACCCCAGATTTCTTAATTAAAATTGGTCGGTTTAGAAATGTTTTCGTATTTTAGAAAGTCTGCAAATAAAGGGAAAGCTAAATAAAATTTTTATATTGAAACTAACATATTTCTTTTTTAGACTTGAAAAACCTCATAGTTGGTTTTGTAGCTGTTAAAATGACATGGGTGAAAGAGTAACCTACTTCAAAATCATTATTGTGAAGTTTATGAGTTTTAGTACAAGATACATTGCGCACTGAAACTTGTCGGTTAGGAGATAGTAACTCCTGTCTGATGAGGGGATTTGCATTGCTAAATTCATAAATAACTCATTTTACAATACCATTTTAGAAAACTGTCGTTCATGCCATGTGAGTAAATTTGCTGTTTCTTCCAAGGCGCGGTGAGAGGCCGAGCAGAATTGTTCACCAGGCTAAACGTGACCTTTCTGCTGCCGGTTAGACTGCCCTGCTCTGGGGCGTTGTGGTGGCTCAGTCGTGTGGCTGTGTGGCTGGGCAACAGAGCCGCAGTCTTACGTTTGAAATAAATGTGTTTAAGATCTGTGTGAAAACACAATTCAGCCTACTAAGCTTTTGTAAATCGTGGTTATTTCTAATCCTTCAGGGCATGTTTTAAGAAACTACCTCGTATCTTAAGCTTCAACACTATGAGATACACATTTAATATGGTAACCATGATGAAGGAGAAAGTCAATACACATTTTTCATTCCCTTTACGCCTGGATATGACACCTTACACTGAGGACTTCCTAATGGGAAAAAATGACAGAAAAGAAGGTATGCCTCATAAAACACATTCCACAGGCCTTGTCTCTTTCATCTGTGCACCACTTTCTGTGTGTGTGTAACATAAGCGAACAGTGATTTTCTTTTTAAGCAAATCAAATCAAAGTAGTTTTGATCAACCTATATTCCCAAAGTCACACATTCTGCTTACTGGGAGAAAACTGGCCAACTACTTTTGTTTTCATGTACTGTTCAATTTGAATTATTCTTAATTTGTTTTTAAAGTATGAGAGAAATTACAAATAGTTACGTACAGTGTTGGTGGCCTGTTTTGATTTTGCAGAGTTATACTTGAACTTCAGCAAATGGCTAACTGCCATCGTAAATAAGATGTGCTGACTTGGTATAACTTAGTTGTTAGTCCTGACCTATTCAATAGTGATTTTTTGAAAAAAAAAGCTGTAACTAATACACATGAGTTGGGATCTGTGCTGCTTGTTCTGGGTATGGAGTTTCTGGCTGTCATTGTCACGCAGTGCTGAAAAGAAAAGAAAAACCTGAGTGCAGCTACAGGAAATGTTGAAGTTCAGGTGTTTAGGAAATAACAAGTTAAATATTGTATTAAATTATTTCAGGGTTTAAGGAAGATGGTGACTATTTGAAAGAAACTGAAAGTTACGAATATGATCTGATAGGCGTAACGGTTCATACAGGAACAGCAGATGGTGGACACTACTACAGTTTTATCAGAGATATAGTCAATCCCCACGCTTACAAAAACAACAAATGGTGAGTTACGCAAAACAAGAGCCTATGATTTCTTGATTTAAAGTAACTAAACATTGTAGACGTTGTCAGATGCAGTTGTATAGGAGATATGTGCTCTAGGTTCCTCTCAAAAGCACAAGATGTTGGAATTTGATAGGTGTAAGTATAGTAATTTATTTGTGTGCTGTAGCTGTAATAAGTTGTGGAATGCCTTGGACACAGGGGTAGCAGGAGAATGTCGTGCAAGCCTCACATTACAAGCAATGCTTGTTTCTTGACAGGACTGTCAATGACTATATTTTAATCAATTTCAGTACAAATTAATAGTAAGATAGTCCTTCATAAAAGCTGGTTAACTTTGATGAACGTACGGCTACTTTTATGATTGTGGAGTTTGGTCCTTTCCATTCTTGTTCATTTTCAGTGAAACAACAATTTGAATTTTTCTTCACTTTGAACTCATCGCATCCTTGTGTGGAGAAACAACGTTACAGTACCTAGGTTATCTAAATCTGTTCTTACTGTGCTTTTTATATGTGGAATTGTTTTCACATTTGATTTTTAAGTTTAGCTGGTGATCTTTTCCTATTGGCCAGCTCCTCCTAGATGCAATTTACAGTGACATACTGGGATATTTGACAGCATTTGTTTTTCTATCCCTTCTTTTCAAAGATTAAAAACAGACAGGATCTTCTTGCACAATAAGCGATAGATAGGTGAATAAATGCAATGCACCATTTCTTAAATATTTTTTTGTTTTGTTTTTTGGGGTTTGTTAACTATGATGTCTCACTTCTAATTTGGAAACTTCTGCATACATTGGGCATGTCATGGTTGTGAAGAGAAAGAAGAAGCTGGGAGAAGTAGCCTGGGAAAGGGATGAGACATGGGCATGGAAAGGAGGACAGCTTTGCTAGCTGACATAAGAAAGCAGGGAACACTCTCTGCCTGTCATTTCTGGATGTCGTATCTCAGATTCTCAGCTGAGGCCCTGGAATAGGAGACAAAGATATCCTCTACTTCTGTTCTCTAGAACAGCTAGTTGGAGCACTTTTTAAACAATTCCAACTTGTGACCCAATCCCTGCTCCGAAGGGAATCCATAACAATGTACCATCTTCTCTGCCTCCTTCCAGTTTGAGTTCTACTGTTATGTGGAATGATTCTCCTCTATCTAGTTTTGGTTTCCATTTCACTCAGGTTGAAAAGGAAAAGGCAGATCTTCCTGGCTGCATTAAAACCCTATCTGTACAAGAGCCAGGCTGGAAAAACGAGGAAAAAATGTCTCTCTTGATAAAAAGAAAAATCAAGAACTGTTGAAATGCTGACTTCCTGATGTTATTGCAAAGAAATCACTTGTGGGATCAGTTTTTAATATGCTGTAATTCAAACAACATTAGAAATTAATAGGAATACATAAATCTGAAGAATCTTTTTAAATGCTCGTAATTCTTTATTTGCCCTTAGAGACAAACAGCAGTTGCTTCAAAGGCTTACTGTTTTACAGGTATCTTTTCAATGACGCTGAAGTGAAACCGTTCGATTCTGCCCAGCTTGCTTCAGAATGTTTTGGTGGAGAAATGACTGTAAGTTCTGGCTTTCATTTTTGTCACGTTCAACCATTACGTTTCTCTTCTGAAGACTTTCATTAAGAATTCCATGGTGTTCCTCTTTGGTCTGCCATCTGCTTTGGTCTGTGAATGTATGTGAAACAGAAGTGTTAGCTGGGGTTTATTAAACCTTTGACACCTTTATTATGCAGGTAATACTTTTTCTTACATTCACATAGATAGCTGTTCTTCCACTATTGATCCTTTCAAAGGCTCTCCCCCTCCTTTTGGGGCAGGAAAGACTTGGCAAAGTGAGACTGCTTGCAAGCTGGTGGGGCAAGCTTCCTGGGGTTTTTTATGCTTTCTGTAGAACAGAAGTTAAGACAATAAAGGAGAAGGCTCTTAATTTCTCATGTACCAACTATCAAATAGTTTATTTGTGAATATGAGCCCAAGTATTTTTATGTTGTTTTAAAAGACAGGTGTCAGAATTCTAGCATAGATATTACTAATGAAACAAAATGAATTAGTGAAGAGTCTCTCCAAAGAAGGGGTATTTCTTCACTATATCATCATGTTATTTGTAAAAGTGAGTGTGCAGCTAATTTAGGAATCCTTCACTTGGATGGCTGCTTTGCTCAGACTGTTGACTGAAGGAATAATTACCTCAAGCTTATGCTTATTTTGGAAAAATGGGAATTTTTGATCTTTGACTATGTCTTGTGTCAGTAATTTCCTCTTACAGTCAGATCCTTTTTCACCGGTGATAGAACTGAGCTAAAAACTTGTCAGATCTGTGTAATACTTATGCTGGTTTTCAGCAGGAAGGTTTGAGCTCTGATATTAGTGATTTTCAGGCTAATGGATCTACAGGCTTAAATAGGTGTGCTTGTTCCTTTTATTGTAAGAAGATAAAATTTCTTAAGTTGATGTTTGCTTGCTTTCAGTAGTGCAGGGGTTTTTAATAGTGTCAGCCTTGTCTTTTGGGTCAGCCCACTGCCCTGTGACATCATCTGAATATTTTTACACTGTACTAATACAATTAACTATTAAACAACACTCAAACATTCTCAGGTTATACTTGAATTAATCAATTTTTATTATTATACATCATTATATAAACCACATTATGAATAATGCAGTAACTTACTAAAACAGTCCTGTGCACAAGAAAACTCTTATATAAAACTATCCGATAAAGACAGTACGCAGAAATAAAAGAAAAAATACTTTGTTTGGCAAATGGCTAAAACACCTTTAGGTGCCTAAAAAGAAGAGGTGTCAATGAGATGGATGAGACAGGAAATTGCGTGAGATGCAGGTCACAATATAGCATAGCAACTTCGGAAAATCAGAATAGGCCATTGTAGAAGAAAAGAAAGAAGACTGCTTTGAGCGAGAAATAAATTTTCAGCAGCCTCTCTGCAAATGTCATGAGATAGTTCACTTACACGCTTATGTCAAACTGTCAATAACCAGACCATTAAAAAACCCCTTGCAATTAATGGTTTTACTTTCTTCTTGACAGACAAAAACTTATGATTCTGTTACTGATAAATTTATGGACTTCTCCTTTGAAAAGGTATTTCTCTTCCAAACACTTATTATATGATGATATTTCTACTTTTATGATTTATCTCTCAAAGCAAAAATTATACAGATTTTTTTTTCTTAAAGACGCACAGTGCTTACATGCTGTTTTATAAACGGATGGAACCAGAGGAGGAAAATGGCAAAGACTACAAATTTGATGTTTCATCAGAATTGCTGGAGGTACAAGTTGATTTGTTTTAACACCAATTTTAAAATACTGTAGGAAATCCTAAACAAATCAGGAATCTGAAAAGTGAATATAATTTAAATCAATAAGATGACAAACCTTGCATTTAGCTGTCTTCCTTAGGAGAATGCCATGTGATAGGAAGTAAATTAAGATTTCTGCTGTATGTAAATTTTAGACTTTTTCTCATTCTGTCCTGTATTTTTTAATTCAGGTGTCTGAACCATTCTGCTTCATATGTTTAAAAAATTGTAGAACACTGTTTTTTGACAGATTTTATCAACATTTTCTGATCAGTTGCAATATTACGGGAAGTATTCTCATTAACCACTGTCCTTTTCATCCTTCAGTTTCCTCAGCAACTTACTGCTTTGTGGGGGGACAGAATAAGACAATAGTTCCAGCTGTTTGTTTGCACTTTTGGTAGCAGGTTGTGAAATGCCGGGTGAAAGCGATGTAAGATAGTGACTATTTGTGCCTGTGATGGAAGAGCATCAGACAGAAAAGGATCCCTTCCCTCTCATACTCATGGCGTAGCCCAGATATTGGTAAAAGGGGTAGGGGAAACAAAAGTACCACCAGCTGCATCTCCCTGTTCCCCTCAGCGATGAGGGCTGCTCTTAGGATACCTGGCTATTTATATAAAGATACTTTTAAAGCCGTGTATGATCTGAGGAATTGGAAAAGGTAGTGCACAGGAGCAGAGTATTTCACTAGAGATCTCATTGTGCTAGATACGTCCCCGATATCGGAATATCGGGTTTGCAAGACATTCTTCTCCCTTTTTATCACCTGAAAAGTCACTTTCCCTGCTTCCTTTGGCCAGAAGTATTGCTTCAGATTTTATCACAATTAAACTTTTAAACTATTTTAATGCAAAAAACACTGCAAACAAATTTGGTCAAAAATATCATTTTGGAGAGAGGAACGGGGGGACTTGGCATGAAATCCTTTTCTGGTTAATGATGGAGAGTCAAACCTTACTCTAAGAATTTATCAAAAGATTACAGAGCTCATTAGGCTTTGGGTCAGAACTTCAGCCTTTAGACATGCCTCGCTAGGCTGCTGGAAGTTCCAACTTACGTTAAGTAATGAAACTATGTGTTTAGAGAGTTTTTTGGGTTTTTTAATTACACTATTGCAGACATTAAAATATGGTCTTAAACTGTGGTTCTTTTTTAATGTGTTGGACCAGTTCTCAAAATTTCAGCCAAAGAAAGTAAGTGCATAAGTTGTAAAAATGAGATTACAGGAAGAGGAGAAGGTTCTGAGCTCTGTTCCGCAGCCATGGGACAGGCAGAACTAATACTTGCTGTAGTAAGACTAAAAGAACTTGGAGCCAATCCTTCAAAATAAAGAAAATGTTTCCAGAAATACTTTTTTATAAGACTTTTTTTTTTTTTCTTAGCCATGGCAAACATTTAAATATTCTTAAAATCATACTTATCTAGTGAAATAAACGGCTTTCTTGTATCTGATGTTAGCATTTTTTCTTCAGTGGATATGGCATGATAACATGCAGTTTCTTCAAGACAAGAACATTTTTGAACATACATATTTTGGGTAAGTTTTTCTTTAAAAATGTAATATTAATGCTTCTTTTCTTCTTGCAGATTTTCATTATTTATTTTAATTAACAAATAAAATTACTGACTCTAGGTTTATGTGGCAGTTGTGTAGTAGCATCCCAAGCACACTACCAGATCCAAAAGCGGTTTCCCTGATGACAGCAAAGGTAAAGACTTCAAAAGTATCTCATGCTTATTTTAAATTTTAACCTGTTTACACGTTAAATCAGGCATTCTGTAATTAATAATGGAAATATTTTTTTTTTCCAGTTAAGCACTTCCTTTGTACTAGAGACGTTTATTCATTCAAAGGAAAAGGTATTCTATTTACTTGTAAATTCTCATTTGAGTAGCTGCATGAATATAGTGAAAAGTATGCCTGTACTTTTTAATTTTAAAAGCGTGATTTTGAGGTGTAGTAAGTACCATAGATGATACAAAGTTAATGTTTACAAGAGTGTCGTGTAACACCTTCATAGTAAGCGTGGCACAACAGAAAAAAAGTGGGCTCTGGGTTTAGGTTACTGTGCCTTAGCAAAGCTTCAGGAACAACAGATCTTGTGTTCTTTTCATTTGAAAATTCCAGGATGTTTTGGATCTTAACAAGCACTTTGTGAAAGTCTGATGTAGAGGGGAATGTTCACCATTGAGCAACAGTTGTGCTCATTAATTTTTAAATTATAAATACTAGCGTGAGCATAAGAAAGTTCTATTCTGTCAGAACCATCTTTATTCTCAGCTTTTACTTCCCTCTCCTGCGTGGTGACATACTGCTACTAACTCTAGATCGCTGGGAGCAGTGCGAGTATGATTGCAGTTACAGCTGGACAGAATTACAAGGGGTTGCCACCGCACACGACGTGCGGCTTGCACGACGGTGCATGTGCTTGTTATTTGTGTGTAGGTGCCATGTGATGCTGGCTTAGAACGCCTTTATTGTTTATAACTGCAGTCTTAAGAGGCAGTCTTTTAACTGACCATTTAGAAATGTTTAAAGATTAAGTCGCAATTTATTAAGTTATAGTTTTTTCTGTGTTTCTTTTTACAGCCTACAATGCTTCAGTGGATTGAACTGTTAACAAAACAGTTTAATAACAGTCAGGCAGCTTGTGAAGTAAGTGACTTAGGAACTCAGCAAAGTACAAACGAACTTTCTATATATTGTTTAACTTTCCTGGAGGTTCGTATCCCCGGAATATTTTGGACTATGAACTACTGTGTTTGGCGTATTTGTGCACTATGAGATGAAATTCATCCTCTCTTGATTACTGCAGATTCTGGGAAATGACTTGACTTTTACTTTCAGAAACCCATGGTGAGACCACAGGGCAAAATAATTTTGTCACTGGAATAAAAGAGACAGTGTCACAACCTCTTTATTTGATGGATTATTTCATACTGATTTGTGTAATTAAGAGGTGCTTAAACGAAGTCACACAAGAGAAACAGAAAGACAGGCTGACGTTTAAGGGCTAGCGTGGCAGGGACTGGAGTTGAATTGCAGGGAAGAGGGCAGTGAGATGACAGGCTGCGGCGTAATGGAGCAGCTTAGGAAATAAGGACAGCTCATGTCAGACTTGGCCGAAAACAAATTCATACAGCGCCTTGCTTGAGAGGCTGCGCAGCTTGAACCCTGCAGAAAGGGTGAAAACTCCTAGAAGAAGGAGAAAAAAATGGAGGAATGTTTCTGTACAAAATTTTTCAGGCCATGGCCTGAAGGGAATCTGGGACAAAGTGGAGAGGGACTGAGAAACCACGGACAAAAGAATTCACCGTGGTGTTGGCGAACGCGATTTTGAGATACTGAAGAAACATTTTTGATAGACTTTCTGTGATAGTTTAAATGTACAAGGACCCCAACACATACTGTATCCTGCATTAGACCTTATTCAGTAGAAAGTAATTAAAATCGTCGTTCTTTTACAAATTCGTTCTAGGTTGTTAAATTGTTATGTAATATTCGGTAGTTGGGTGATACAATTCCATTAGTATGGTGAGTCCTCAGATGCTTAAAACAATTGAAGACGTTCCATCTAGTAACAAATGCTGAGGTACAATTGAAATAAAAGGAGGAACAACTTGGATTCTTTATTTTAAACCGTCTTTCCTTGTGACTAAAACAAAATTCTGGGAGTCAGAATACTCAGTTGTATTATTTGCCGAGTCTTAACTTTGAATGGATCATTCTGTTATTTTTATACCTTTTCTGACTCTGGAGGTAGGAAGGCTTTTCCACATGTTACAATGCAAAAGGGATCTAATTCAGGAACTATGTTCTTGTTTAAGCCTATCCCTATTCTACAAGATTCTTCAGCTTCTGCTTCATTGTAAGCACTGGGGTTTGGTTTGTTGGCGTCGCTTTTCAGGCTAAGCATGTTCTTCCAGGTAACTGAATAGTGGCCTGCAGAACGCAGGGATAAGAAGATACTGGATATAAATTGATACTGATGTTTACTGCTGTTGATCCCTTCTCATGCACAGAAGACATTTAGATGTCCCTTGGATTAGAACTCGCTTATTCCTTAATAATAGTAGCATCAGTTTCTCTTCAGACTTAATGTCATGCAAAAAGAAGATTGGACTAGAACAAATTTGGAACAGAACTAACGAAGTATGTATCTTCTGCAGTGGTTTTTGGATCGTATGGCTGATGACGATTGGTGGCCAATGCAGATTCTAATAAAGTGTCCCAATCAGATTGTGAGACAGGTAAGAAAAAAAAGTTCCTTTATAAGTCAGGTGACTGCTTGTCCCATGAACAGAAATTACTACGACATACACAATGATTCGGAAAGCTTTTATTAATACCTGTAATTGTCTTATTTTTTTCCATTATTGTGTATGATTTAGAGCATATATTGGGAGCACTGTTGTTCGAAACAAAATCACTGTTAGTACCGTGCCGTATTTGTACACTTAGGATCACAAAATGTCACAATAGATGCAACTTAAGGTTTCTACAGCTCCCTCATGATCTCTAGAAATGTGAACTCTTTACATGAAAAAATGTTTCTTTCTGAATTAGTTCAACAATAATGCATCAAGTTACACATTCAGAAAATAAAAAAGAATAAATCATGTGTATTCAGTACTCCTCAAAGCTTCAGTTCTGAACTTAAACATTGGGGGTTTGTGGGTCGATTTAATTTAATAGTATTATGCCACAAAGTTTTGTTAATACCCTTTTCTGGAAATATTTAAAATTGAAAAAACCCTCTGTATTAGTAGCATTTGAGTACTCACAAATGAAATTATTATGAATAGTTTGACTTACAAGTATGCTTTCTTGCAAGTTGTTTAGGTAAAAACTTGAACAATTACTTTATCTCGCTTGAATCCTTCAGTTGGGTTTCTGATTATTAAAGTAATATTTCCATATAGAAGCATACATAGTTCCTGTATGCAACTTACCATTAAAGGAATAGATTCCATGGGAAAACTCTGCAAGTTCTTAGGCAAAGCTCTAATCCTGATGAATATTTTATAAATTAAAATTTACTGAAATTGCCTTAAAATTTTAATATAAATCCTTATAGCCAGGGGCAAAATAATAATAAAAAAATCTTGCCAGAACTATCTAAACATTTCAGAAAATAGAGATAGAAGAAAACCAAGATTTGAGTCTTAAGTTATATTTCCACAGTGTACAGTGTGCACACTCGTATTAGAACCTTTTTTTAGGATTCCTCCATCGGATCTGTTTGTAAAAACCAAGATTGACTATTCTGTTAAAACATGATGTGTCAGTCCTGAAAGAAATGGAACGTGGATGTCTCAATCTCAGCCTTAACTTTGAATCGTGTAGAGCTGGAAGTGGTACTTGGAGACAGAATATTCTTTGCTTACAAAATAGGAATGAACGTGTGGAGTTCATTTACTTATCCATTTGCAGATGTTCCAGCGTTTGTGTATTCATGTGATACAGAGACTGAGGCCAGTGCATGCACATCTTTATCTCCAACCAGGGATGGAAGACTGGTAAAATAATACTACTTGAAAACTTCTATTTATTATGTGCATTACTACAACTGATTTTGTTTAATGAATTATTCAGAATGGTCTTGTAAACCTAAAATCACACTGTTATAATTGTTCTTGATTATTCTACCCAAAATGCTCTGATTTCTTTTAAAAATACTATGGTTGCAAAATCCAGTGTGTATAGATACATTGTTTGAAAGGTTTGTTCCCTTAGACTAGGTTTTGAGGACAGTCTGTCTTTTCACTGCCAGTAATAACACTGCATGAAGTGTAAATGTCACTAATTATACATGAGAATCCGATTGTAAATTGGATCCAGAGGCAGATAGGTGCAAATTTTAATTTGTACGTCCAGTAAAATAGGTTGGAGATGAGAGTCGCGTCCTGTATCATATAACTAAATCACAGTTTTTGTCAAAAAGTAGAAAAACATACTGGATTCTGTTTTGTTCAGCTAATTTTCCAGAAAACTGTCACTTTGTCTCTAACTATGGTACATAATGAAAAAAACAAGAAAGTGTTTTTTTCTTTCATCTCTTGGGTTGAGCTTGTGATCCTGCATTATCAGAGCAAAAAGGGCAGAATTTGTAATAACTGTGCTGTGCCATAACAAAATTCAGGACACGAAGATAGTTTTCATAGCAGAAAACAGAATTTAATTTTCACTGGAAGCCTTACTTTAGAAGACACTGTCACCTGCTCTGTTCAGCGATAAGATCCAACTTTCAGTAGATGAATAAGGTTGGAAGTGCATGTTTTCTGCCTTGTCAGGGTCCCGTGTATGTGTTTAGGAGGCTGCCTTGCCTTAGTTCCACTGTGTAATTAGCTTTAACAGCATTCTGTCGTGAAACTCAGGAAATCTGAATGCGAATCAAGAGATGATTTTTAGTAGAAGATCCCCTAATACTGTTTTTTCTACAGAATTCTTTTCCTGACTAGAGTCTTGATTCAGAATACAAATTTTTTCAACCTTTCAACATTGTGAGTGATGGATGCTGCCATACATTACGCTGTGTTGTTACCTCGGCTATACTGGGCATAAGAGAAAGCGTTAAGAGATCTGCCTGTGATAGTAGGACAGAGCAGAAAACTGAGAGTTCTTCTGAAATAATTTTTTTGGCTGCTTCAAGATGATTTGCTTCTCCTTGTATTGTGTGAAATACCTGAACTGAATTTTGGTTTCAGTTCGGATGACATGGATGGTCCTGTGGAAGACATTGGCAGTCGCTCTTGTGTAACGCGCTTCGTGAAGACACTCCTGTCAATTATGGAGCATGGTGTCAAGCCTCACAGTAAACATCTCACAGAATACTTTGCCTTTCTTTACGAATTTGCCAAAATGGGAGAAGAGGAAGTGAGTATAGCCGTGTAGTTTTGGGAATTAGGTATGTATTTGCATGTGTGTATTTTCAAGTAATTCAATATCTGCATATTTCAGAGCCAGTTCTTGCTTTCACTGCAAGCCATATCTACAATGGTCCATTTCTACATGGGAACTAAAGGTCCTGAAAATGTAAGTTTGTAGATCTTGTGTAACGAGAACTAGTCTTCCATATTTTACTTACCTGATCATTACTGCTGTGTCTTCTGAACCATCTTTCAGCTGTTAAATAAAAATTGCTTCACTCATGCAAATTTTTTCAATATTTAAGTGAACGTAGTATTTTTAAAAAGCTGTTGAATTGGCTCTTTCTAGTTAGTATAGAAACAGGTATTAAGTAGAAGCAATTAAAGTTGCCCTTGCTGTGCTATTAATGGTAACCGTTGATTGCTTACTCCTGTTGTAGGAGTTGAGCTTTTAAATTTACTTGCTTTTTTTTATCAAATAGACCACCGTATCAGGCTATGCAATGACTTCGACAAACCTACATTTTGCATTTGTAAATAAAGTTTAGCTTATGCAAAATTAATGCTTCAACATGAAAATCAACTAATTAGCTATTCACCTGGTTTGATTCATGCAAGTTTATGAAGTTGGTTTGAATAAAAGGACAGAATGTATGCAAAACCGTGTACAGATTCTTTGAAATTAAGGCTCAAAAATGCCCACATTTAAGTTATCTTTTTTTTTTTTTCCCCTTCAGCCACAGGTTGAAGTACTTTCTGAGGAAGAAGGGGAGGAAGAGGAGGAAGAGGAAGACATACTTTCTTTGGCAGAAGAAAAATACAGGCCTGCTGCACTTGAAAAGATGATTGCCCTGATTGCTCTTCTAGTTGAACAGTCCCGCTCAGAAAGGCAAGAGCTTTCTTCAGCAAGAGCTGAAAAACCAAAGTAAATTCTAATCTAAGCTAGTTCAGAAAGGAAAGATTTTATGGGTCTGGGTAGTTTTGTTGGGGGTTTTGTTTGGGTTTTTTTTTCCCTGTGTGGGCTTTTTTAGCAGCATAAATGAGCTTGTAAATGTGCTCGTCATCTTTTAAATGGTTAAAAATATAAGCATTTTGTCATTGTTGACCACATAAAAGACTGAGGCTAAATCGTTGAACACATTCAGTTGCCCACATTGGGATTTCTTTTTTTCTTTGGTCAAAGTACGAAATATTTGTTATTTTTGTTCAGGTTTATGTAAATGCCTCTGTTTTCTCTTGTGTATTGTGATACTGAAGAATATAAACTAACATTCAGTCCTGTATTTGTCCTTAACCTTACTTAATAATTGCTGAAGTAAATGATAAAGGTGGGGTTTTTTTTGTATTTTAGACATTTGACTTTGTCACAGAATGACATGGCAGCATTAACAGGAGGAAAGGTAATTCATTTAACATATGACTGTATAAGCCTCAAAAAACCCTGCACATATGTAATTGTAGACAGTGTACTAGTATCTTATTATTTGTTGCAGGGTTTTCCTTTTTTGTTTCAACATATCCGTGATGGTATCAACATCAGGCAAACTTGCAATCTCATTTTCAGTTTGTGTCGGTACAATAATCGACTTGCAGAACATGTAAGTATCAGAAACTCTAGCTATTTGTAGAAAACCTTATCTAATAAGAGTAATTGGGTAATTTTTATTATTTTAACTGAATAAGCACAAGTCTAAGTGAGTTTTGTTTGTTTTGTTTTTAAGATTGTGTCCATGCTTTTCACATCTATAGCAAAGTTGACTCCTGAGGTATGTAAACATACTACCTGTATATTAAATAATCTGTATTAATATTTTTCTGTTTTAAATTACTTAAATAATCCTTTGCTAATCAGAAGTCTTGCATGGAGGATGATCCATGGAAGTTTTTGTGACATTAAATGAAGTCTAACTGCACTGTATATTAAGTTTGCTAAAGCAGAAATATGGTTTGCAGTTTAAGATGAAAGTTTTATTCAAAGCCAAATAACGTATTTCTAGATTCTCCACCTATATGAATTAAAAACAAAATTGGTAACAATAAAACATGTGTGCTAGAGTAAGTGGAGATATGTAATTATCGTCTGGTTTTTCAAGTCTTGGGGCACTATTTTGCAGTTCTGTGCATGCAAACACATTTCTCAGTCAGAATAAATTCCTGCCCTGGTAATAACAAAAATACTGAGAGTTCCAAACGGATTCCACATGAAAAATATATACAGAGCGGAAAACTGTATGCTCACACAAGGACATTCTTGCATAGTGCTGTCAGAAAAGAAAAAAGACTCAGGAAAAATTGAGGGCATGTCAAGCAGAGGAGACATGATCATGGTTGGAAAAGAAGCAGGTACTAAATCATTCTCATGACAGCTTTGCTTTGTGTGATAGAATGGGCACTATCAGATGACAGTCTACTTCCTGCCTGTCATGCTAACACTTGCTGCATTTTTATGCTTTTTTGCTTTGCACATACACACGTGCACCAGAGATGGTTTTGGTGAGGTGCGAAATGTAATAGTAGTAACCATTTCATTGAAGCATTGCGAAAAGCTGGGTGAGTCTTGGCAAACAAAAACCCCAACAAATCCATATTAGAGCCAATACGTTAGAGTAGAAATGTTGGCGGTTTCAGAGGAAAACATATGCCAATAATAATGACCAATGTAAACCCTCAAAACGTGATGCTTTTGGATAAACTTTTCAGGATCCATGTGACATGTTATGCAAATACACAAAAATAGTAGCTGCTCGAAGAGAATGAAATCCTTGAGAGGGAGATACATGTAAAACATGATAAACTGGTGAATTCTTCAACACTGTACAGCTCGATTTCCCCTGTCCCCCTTTGTTCAGAATGATGTCTGACTTTAAATGTGCACTGTTACCTCCTTGTAACTGTATACTGTTACCAGGCTGATCCTGTCTAGTATGATTGGGTTGCCTTGCAGTAGCTATAACCAGTGGCTTAATTCTACTGTATCCATGTGTGGATATTGATATATATGGATTATTTACAGATTAAATAATAAGGCCTTAAAAATAATATAAAAGTTCACGTCTGAAGTTCAGAGAAATGTATTTTTATGCAAACCTTTGGGTTTTTTTTAAAAAGACACTAAAAAAAAGTCAGTGGATTAAATGAAATAGGTCAAAATGGGTATTTGTCTTTTTATGCATTACAGGCAGCCAATCCTTTTTTCAAATTGCTGACCATGCTCATGGAATTTGCTGGTGGACCTCCAGGAATGCCACCCTTTGCTTCTTACATTCTGCAGAGGATATGGGAGGTACAACATGTAAAAGAAAACAGAAGCTAAACTGTCTTTCTCTTGTTGATTCTTTTAGGTGTATGGAAAGGTTTTACCTTTCATTGCCATCCTCGCTGCGTCAGTTCATGAGGGTTTTTATGACCGTTTCTCCTCCAAATAAACAGCAACAGCTCATAGACATGTAAAAATTCTGCTGTAACTTTTGCTGTTGTATTAACAACATTCTGGTTAACTGGTATTTTGGTTTATTTTTAAATTTTAATTAATTGAGAAATTAATTGATTCATAATAAGGATCTAGAGTGCTTCTAGGCAAATTCCACTTATTTTTCTCAATTACATTTTTGCAAGAAAACTGTCAGAGGTTTCAAGGCCCATCGTTTGTTAGGGGGTTCTCGTCCATTACATTCTGATTCTTTGAATATTTGTTTGACATATTTTGTTCTCAGTAAAATACTCACTAACATTTTTAACACATAGAATTGTGCTAAATTCATTGAATCAAGATAATTGTTGTGGTGCAAGACCGTTCCTACTTGCATCTCTAAAGTGAGAAAGAGACTTTCTAACCAAGTTGGCACAGAGATAAATTCCTTGATCTGAGCAATGATAAGGAATTAAAGCTTTCACTTCAGCTAACCGCTCTTTTCAGTTCCCAGTACAGTTCACTGTCTTCATTACTGTCTGAGAACGGTGTGTCCAGCCTGAAGGCTTCTGAGGACGCGCTGTTGAACGTTCATTCCAGTTAATACTCTAAAAGTGGCGCTGGGGTTTGTAAAAGATTATTACTGTGCAGAATTGAGACCACCTCTAGTAAAACCTAGTTTACCCACAGAAGCACTGTAGGGTAGAGTGTGGATTGCTGTTCAAATGTATTTTACTCCTGGTTAGGAGCAGTTACAGGATAGGAACCACGAGGTCATCTGGGAAAGCACATACCGAGTGTTTGTTAGGTGTCTGATCTGAATATGGATTAGCTGTAACTGCTGTGCCTTAGGTAAAGAGAGTTCAAACAACAGATCTCAAGGTCAAGAATGACATCTGGCTGCTTTCTGTATGCAGGGAAGCAGTAGGTTATGAATTTCTCTCAGCAACAAGGAAACGTTTCCAAGAGAGTTTTTGTAATTAGACGTGCTGTGACAGTACGCAAGTGGTGGCATCAAGTAAGTACCTGTGCTTCATGCTCGTGTCAGCCACGAAGTTTAGGTATGATTTCTTCAGCAATCCTCTTTTTTATTTCCCTCTCTATTCTTGCTATGCAAACAGAACCTACAGAAAAAGCAAGTCAACGGCAGGTTTCCGTTGGGAAGTCAAGCTTTTAGCGGTAGAAGCCACTGGTTTGGTCTCTGGTGTTGCCAGCATTATTATCCTTACCTTGCTGGCACAGGGCTAGAGATCGAATTGGTGTAGGCAGGAATGAGAGGCCCAGTAGTTAATGCAGAGACAGACGGATTTAGGGTACAGGACCTACTTTTCCAGCCACTGCAGTTTGTAGAAGTCATTAAAAAGTGATGGAGCTATGAAGACAGTGAACAATGATAGTCTCTTTGTTGGAGAAACCCTCCAACTATAACAAAGGAAACTTGGCAGATCAATTTGTCATTTCTGAAAAAAAGGGAGGAGATTGTTCTTAATGTGTTTATTTTTAAATTGAGATCAAAATTTTATAAGCAGAGTTTTGGTCATGTCAGCTGCTCATATTCTTGGGTGGATTAGAGTAGCTGGGAACAGCTTCAACAGTCCAGTTCCCGCCTGTGGTTTTCAGACAGATTAGGGTTCCTTTTCTTTGTTATCTGGGCAGCTGGGCCTCAAGGCAAAAAGAAAACAGTTTATAAAAACTAGCAAATTAACAAACTACATTTAGTGGCCTAATGTCAACAAATTTTCAACTACACAGACCCAGAAAGGCACCGGGAGCTACATTTTCTCATTATTATCTGCAAGGCTTTGGTAGCTGTACGAGAGCACTCCACTGGCTTTTCGTTACCTTTGAAAAGTGCTAGAGGAATTTCTTCCTTGAAATTGCGTATTAGTAACAACCGTAATAGCTACCCTCAGCATGAAGCGGTATGAATGTGTTTGCATACCATTTATGCTCTGTTGAGAAAACTTCTATAAAAACACTGATTCAGTGTTAAGGTTTTGTGTTAGCTGTTTTTTAAAAAAAGATGGATTTGTTTATAAAGACAAGATTATTCATTTTTTTTAAGTGCTTAACATTTCAACTCCTAAATATCTCAAAGCGGGCAAGCACTCAAAAGAGTAACTTTCTGGACTTAGATTGGACATTCAAAAACTCTGAACAAGATTCAGAAGCACAAACCAGTGAAATTTAATAAGGATTTTCTTTGTCTGCCGGAGTACCTCATTCTTGTAGGTGCTTTGATAACCCCAAGTGATTTTGAAAAAATACTTTGAAAGCCTTAGTAGTTATTTTTAGCGGGGTTTAATACAATTAGTACATAGTATCAAGTTTAATGTATTCTTTTTGATTTTTCCACTCTTCTTTCAGGTCATTGAATACAACCCATCTCAGTGCCTGGATTGGCTGGCTGTGCAAACACCTCGAAATAAACTAGCTCACAGCTGGGTGCTGCAAAATATGGAAAACTGGGTTGAACGTTTTCTCCTGGCACACAACTATCCTAGAGTGAGAACTTGTAAGTTGATTTATATTGTAGAAAATTATTCTTCTCTTGTAGCAAGTTACTACACATGCGGTGTTCTTGTCACAAATGAAATACATGCTCTTGTGCTTGTCTTTTCTTCCTTTTCCAATTGTTTGACGATTACTGTATTTTAAAATACTGGTACAGCTGTGGTGCCTCACCAAGACATGCCTGGTTTTGCTGAAAGCTATGTTTTGATGTCGTAACTTGAACGTTGCATTAGTAGGTTGATGTGGTCGATCTGTGAGATCCAGGAAAGCCCAGAGAAGAAAAAGCTAATCCAAGAGGTTCTCCGTAGTGTCCATCACATAGTTGTTCTGTAGATAGGTGATAGGGGTAGTCTGTGTTCTTCTTTCACCCCTCACAGGATAATCTTCAGTTGAGTCCTTTGAACATGTGGATCACGGAGGAGAAGCCTGTGCTTCTCCCCGGCTACATGGTGCTCTGGATCTCTCATTTGTTCTGCCAGGAATCACGCCATCAGATTGCCAAATCACATTTTCAGCCGTTCCTGTGACTGAAACTTTTATAAAGGAGATTCCACAGTAACGGCCACACTGAACTTTGAATACATTTTCTGGGGTTGAGGGAGATGTGGGAACTGGAGGTACAGCTTTGCAGCAGACGCCAGTTGTAAACAGCTCCGAAGAGGTAATGATGTCTTGATCAAGCAGTAGAGAGTTTAGTCCCAGAAAACATCTGGGTTTGTGTATCTGTGATAGGATGCGTTGCGTTAGAACAGTTAGAACCAAGCAGCAGACAGGAATATAGGGTGAAGAGGCATGAAAGCAAATCTCCACCACTTTCAACATGCTTTGTGCTGGTCTTGCCTGCTCTGATTTTTTTTTTTTCACGTCTATTGTGAATATAGTAATATCAGATTCTGCAAAATGCTTTGAAATCTGTAAATGGAACATCCAATGTAACTTAACTTCTGTTTAAATGGCTGTTAAGCACTCACGTAATTTTCAAAGGTGTAACAAATTTGTTTTTATTTGAAGCTGCAGCCTATCTCTTGGTGTCGCTTATTCCAAGCAATTCCTTCCGTCAGATGTTCCGATCGACCCGCTCTTTACACATCCCTACACGTGATCTGCCTCTCAGTCCAGATACTACAGTAGTTCTTCATCAAGTCTACAATGTGCTTCTTGGCCTTCTTTCGAGAGCTAAGCTATACGTTGATGCTGCTGTTCATGGCACTACAAAACTTGTGCCCTACTTCAGTTTCATGACATACTGTTTGATCTCAAAAACTGAGAAACTCATGTTTTCTACTTACTTCATGGACTTATGGAACCTTTTCCAGCCTAAACTTTCTGAGCCGGCTATAGCCACCAACCACAACAAACAGGCTTTGCTGTCTTTTTGGTATAACGTGTGTGTTGACTGTCCGGAGAACGTACGCCTTATTGTGCAGAATCCCGTGGTGACAAAGAACATTGCCTTCAATTACATCCTCGCAGACCATGATGATCAGGATGTGGTGCTGTTTAACCGTGGGATGCTGCCTGCCTACTATGGCATCCTGCGCCTCTGCTGCGAGCAGTCCCCTGCATTCACGAGGCAGTTGGCCTCTCACCAGAATATCCAGTGGGCCTTCAAGAATCTCACGCCACATGCCAGTCAGTACCCAGGAGTAAGTAAATTGATACCAAAAAATACGATTTCGTTGTTAGTATTTTCCCTCTTACTGAACATCTCTTTTAACGGAAAGACTTATTTCACGTATCCAGTGGTAAAAGTATTATATTTTGATTTCCTGGTACGAGTAATTAATAATGTGTTTAGATCCAGTTACTGTACTTTGGGGGGGGGGGTTCTTTTGGATTTTCTTCTTTGCTGTGTAGCAGTTGGAGAGCAGATGTGTTTTTCTGGAAGCAGACATTGGTGTTTCCACTGCCCTTCCACGTTCTGTACGCCAGTGCAGTTGTAAGAAACAAGGCATAGCCCTTCACAGGGGTCTCAAGAAAGCGTGTTGCGTTGTCACGCACTGAGTTGGAGGAATTCCCAGTGAGTTTCTTCTTTGCTTTCAGTTTCTGGAATAGGGCCAGGATTTAGCCTGTGGCATTCAGATGGAGGATGAGGTTCACCTTGGGAACACTGGCGTACCTTTTGCAAGACATTGGTACGCTGGGAGTTGCCCTGACTCTGTGACATGATGACATTTGCAGTAGAGAGTAGATGCAAGTTAAAATAGTCCATGTGTAATGGTGAGAGAACAGGCTTAGCAAGGTTTTAAGAGAGCGAGTACGTGGTTTTGAATACTTAGTCAGCAAATACTGCTTTGGGATCCTTTATGGATGTGCAAGGGCAGAAAGAATACAAAGATGTCCTTCACTACATAGAGGAGGAGGATGCGTGGAGTCCTCTATGTTGAACTTCTGTCTAGTTGGGTTCACAGAGCACATTTATGCTCTTCACAGTGCTGGGAGTAGTCCTGCTGCTTTCGTTGTTCCCCTCAGAAGTCTCAGTTTGTGGTGCAAGCGACTTCAGTTACCCCACTGCGTTTAGTGTTCCTCGTGCGTGTGGGACTTCAGCGAGTGTTAGCATGAGCAGCTTTCTGAATTCTGTTACTTGGAATGTATGCTAAGCTTAACTGTATATATGCTGAACTGACTAGATGCTAACCGTCAGAGAACGCACATGCACCATGTAGGTGACCCCCGACGTTCCTTGACGCTAAGTTTGCTCACGTAGATCAGGATTTCAGATCCTTTTTCATATACATGTATGTATGTGCCGATGAGCTGTGCTATTAGGAAGCATCAAAAGACCTATTTAAGGTTCGGAAGGGTGATCTCAAATAATGTCCTAATCCACACGGTAAATAGCAAAGGCTAAAAGCAAACTACATTCAAGACAGATAAAAAATACCCACAATTTCTATGTCAGATTTTTATTTTTAAAGAAGTTTTAATTATTTAAGGTTAAAATCTGTCTGCTGATTTTCTAACTTGGTGCGATGCTTAAAAATGTGCTCCCATCTATATTTGCTTACATGTGTTTGTTAGTAGAAGAAATGCACAGTAAGTAATACAAGTAAGACGTAAACCATAACGTACTGAGAGAGATTAATCTGATATTCTTTGTGTGTTTTAGGCAGTGGAAGAGCTGTTTAACCTCATGCAACTGTTTGTAGCTCAGAGACCAGACATGAGAGAGGAAGAGATAGAAGACATAAAGCAATTTAAGAAAACAACCATAAGCTGTTACCTGCGCTGCTTGGACGGACGGTCTTGTTGGACTACGTTAATAAGGTACGTTAGTAGTGAAGTTGTGTAATAATCTGTTTGAAGAGGAATCATGTTTTACCAGATGTGAAGTACAATCAAAATTAGTGTTGATATTTTGATACTCTTTTTAAAAGAGTTTTGGGGATACTTTTATTCAGAAATAAGCAAACTGAAAGTTACAGTTTCCCCCTGCCCCAAATCTATTGTTTGTTAATGTTTTATCAGCTGAAAATTCAGAAACTAAGCAAATAGTTTACAATAAATGGGTGTAAACCAAGATGTATATTGTTAGGGTTCAAAAAGAAACACTATGACAAAATTGCATCAGTGAGGCCCCTGAAAAAAAGCAACCTAAAACCAAATCAATCAATGTTCTAATTCAGCATTTAAGCTGAAATTCCATTCTCAGCCTGTCGTGAATAGCCTAGATGGGCAAAGCAGTAACTTCAGCTGCTGTTGTTGACATTTCTTATTTTGGGGCAGAAATGGGTTGGTTTTGGAAATCGTGCCTGTGGGACAGAGTTTTATTGTATCATATCTTCAGACAGTTTTTCATTTCTAGTCTTAGTACATTGGAAGTTGTTGCTTGGGTATTTTCAGTATAAATACAAAGTGCCTGTGTGTGTAGGTCGGGTTATTGAGGTTTTAAATGCAACTGGTGATGCGTTGCAACACTCTTGTGAAAAGGGAGAATGGCCTGTGTTACCTGAAGGGATTACAGACCGTCATCTGTCACAGCACAACTAGATTTTCTCAAATGCTCTGGAAGAATTGTTATGTTGAGATGAACCATTCATTAGCATAATCCTTTATTTTCTGTTCTGCTTTAAGCGTAAAATATTCTGATAGAAATGGTTTTATACATTTATAAGTCCAAACATACTTAACTGAACCTATTTAAATGTATCATTTGACAAGCATGAACTACTGTCTTTTGAAGTACATTATTTTCCTCAGTTTTTAGTATTTTTGCAGATGTTACTTGGGAAATATTTCTGTAAAGGTTGTTTGTAAAATACTTTAGATAACATAAAGTTGACATAAAGGAAGGCATTTTTAAATGAAAAAGTTGGGGGGTGCGAAGAGAAGAATTATGTTCTTTCGGGGTTTCTTTATTTTGTGATATTTTGCAAAATATAGCTTGAGTGTAACAGTTTTAAGCATTTGTATGATTTATGAGAAGATGATATGTGACTTTCAGTGTTCTCTATGTTTGGATTTTTTTCCTAGTGCCTTCAGAATATTATTGGAATCTGACGAGGACAGACTTCTTGTTGTGTTTAATAGAGGATTGATTCTGATGACTGAGGTAAGTACTTTGATGTTTAATTACAATGAATTGCTCGCTTTCTCACCTTTCTGATAGTGTCTTTTTTTTAAATTGATGTAATATGGTATAATGTGGAATACATGAAATAGATTGATTAAAACCTGGTATATGCATAAACCTTAAAATCTTAAGGATCATAGGAAGGACAAAAAAGGTGGACTGGACATTTTGTATGTCTAAACACTAAGAGGTTAAGTGAGTAAATTTGAGGCAGTACAAACCTTAATGCAGGATAGAGGTAACAGGTTAGTTGATAACAGTGATCTGGAAGGATAAGTATAAAAGGATGTCGCTTTAACAGGAAAAATGCACAAGAAACCAAAGGATGATAGGTCATCTCCTATATCGAGGATAGATACAAGTGCTCGGAGGTTCATAATGGGGAGTAAATTCGGTCTGCTAACAAACTTGCAACAAGAAGGAGACATCATGAGGAGTAAGAAGTCAGTCTTGGCTTTCCTCACATAGGTACTTCCCTTGTCTGTAATGAGATTTCTGTGGTAGCGGAAAGGTGATTGGGGAAATGTCTGCCTGCTTCTCAAGACAGAGAGAAAACCTCGAGCGGATTATGTTGAGAGGACTGAATTTATGCTTTTTAAGTGTTACAGGTTAATAAGGTGAACTGTGAATGAATGGCAGAGCACAGTCACACGGTTATTACTAGTTAAGAAGGCAACAGGTTAAAATAAAAGAAATAACTTAAGGGATACTCAGATGCAATTGTGATTAGTATTTGTGAACACTTCTTTGAGGCAATTGTGCCTCTCTTTCCTACCTCCTGTGCATTTGTGCAGGACAGAGTAGTCTAAGAACACACAAACTAGATTTCTTTCCAGTGAAACTACACCTGAAATGCATTTCTGGAGCACATACAGTGTAATCCAGTTGTAAATGGATATTTGGTCCATGAGACCAGACCAGAGTTAGCCCAAATTGGAGAGGAAAAAAAAGAATAACTAATGCAGCCCTGCAATGGGTACAGTTTGTGTATCAGGGCCCTGGCCAGCCACGGCTTCGCTCTATAGATCCACCTATACTGTCCTGCAGTAATGTAGGAAAAGCCTAAAAGACATTGCTGAAAAAGCTCTGAACTGTTAGTGGCTACTTAAAAGTAAGTGAGAAGACTGAAGCAGTGGTTTGGGGTTTTTTTTCTCCTTTGTCCTTCTTAAGGTGGGTGTGAGGTCTTGGATTATGTTCAACACTTGCATTATTGAGTTGATGGACAAGAATGTGTGTTTATTAAATAATAATTACATTCAGTAAACAGGCGAAAAAGTTAGGAACTGAGCTATAACTTTATTCATATGTGAAATGCGCAAGTAGACTAAGATCCATACGTATAAAGGGAACTTGTTGAACAGCTGAGTTAAGCCTGATCCATGCTAACAACGGAGAACTCATTTTATAAAGAATGCTTAGTGTAAAGAGGCAACTTACCCTGCATAAAACATCGCTAGAAATTAGATAACACTGACGTTGCTATACAGCTTGAAATTGCCATCCCTTATATTTTCACTTGCTCACTGGAAGCATTTTGTGTGGTGAAAGATACCGCATCAGGGAGTTAGCACATCCAGAAAAGTTTTCCACTTAGCAGGGTTGGCTCTGTAGCTTTTATCTTCACTGTAATAGAAAAATATTTTGCATTATAAGGAATGAGATTGCTCTTTCTTTATCTTTAATATATCCCCATATATACATACATATAAAATATATCCCCATATATACATATATATATTTTCTTACATCTTGCGCTAGAATTTTTGCGTTTGGAAATTAGTTGCTTTTTCATCCCAGTATTTCTAGAAATCGTAAATGCCCAGAAGGTATTTTAAAGGAGAAGTAATTCATCAGATGTACAATCTTACGGTGTATCACCTCAAGCAGCATTTTGAAAAATTACTAGCGTCTACATTAATCCTAAGGGTTTTCCCCCAAATTCACATACCCATGTCTGTCTCTGTGCATCTCTGATATCCCTGTGTATGCTGGCACAGAAAGATTTGGATTACAGGAGTATAGAACCACCGTGTCTCTAATTATGCTTGGGTTATTGGGTTTTGGATAAATGTGTGGAGTCGTCGTAATTATTTTGAGCCACTAATATAAAGCTTTTACCTTGAGAACAATTCAAGTCTGTTCTTAAAACATCTGTCTCTATCAGCTGTATTGGATGTGCTCACAAAAATACTCATTTCTGGAGCTGAGATGGGTAGTAGCTGCTTGTAGAGGGGTTAAAGTTACACCAGTTTTTACAAATTCGGTTTGCCTCTGGCATGTCCGTGATTTAATACATAATATGGCTCTAGTTTTTTGGGGGTTTTTTTGGTTTGGGTTTTTTTTTTTTTTGGGGGGGTTAGGTGAGAAGGATAAAAATCAGCCTTTTGGCCAAGCGTGAGTTTCGGTTTAACCCCCCAACAAGCCCACCCGTTGGTCATTGTTAGCAAAACCAGATGTCCAGGTCAACAATTCTGTTCGGCTGTTACAGAAGATACCTGGACATTCATCTGTTCTCTCCCTTTCCTTCTCTCTTTCTGTCCCTTTCCCTCATGTCCCCTTACTATTTTCTTTTAAGAATCTTTTAGTAAATATACTGATTTTGTATACAGGTTCGTTTCCTTTTAAATGTTGTTATCTTTGATTTAATTTTGTGATTATGTCTAGCACTGTATATTTTGATATGTCTTGTTTGAGTGTAAAAATAAATGTAAAAGTGGTGTCTGGACAGAAATAGAAATGATAACAAGTACGTTAGTTTGGCAACGTAAAGTTTTGGGTGTTTCTTTCTTTCTAGTCCTTTAATACGTTGCACATGATGTACCACGAGGCCACAGCTTGCCATGTGACTGGAGACCTGGTAGAACTTCTGTCTATTTTCCTTTCGGTTCTTAAGTCAACACGTCCCTATCTTCAAAGAAAAGGTTTGATTATAACTCTTCAAAGGATTATGCCTGTTGTCTGTTAGTTTTTATAACCCAAACGCTTCTATTTTATCGTCCTTATTACCTGTGTTTAAAAACTCCCTGTATGATAGGAGATAAGATTTATTAACAGTCATTACATTGTAACTTACAAAATTATTTATTGGCATAATATGGAACTAGATTAAGTAAATTTAATAGCACTTAGACTGGTGAGATTTAACAGATTTCTAGATCTATAGATTAAAATCATGCTAGAGGAAAAAGATTCTTCAGCAGTAAAATATTGTGCTTTATTTAATGAGCTTTTGAGAAATCAACTAAATGTATTTTTGTGGCTTTTGCATTCGCAGATGTGAAGCAAGCTCTCATTCAGTGGCAGGAGCGAATTGAATTTGCCCATAAGCTCTTAACTCTGCTAAATTCCTATAGTCCTCCAGAGCTTAGAAACGCTTGTATTGGTAAGTGGTAACAGTGGAACTGCGATCAGCAAGGATCTGTTCTACGCAGTTACCTGCTTTGACATTTAAATTCCGTTTTTGCAAGTACAGGTGCTTACTAGATACTCTTACAGTGGGCTTGTTTACATTAATATTGTCCATACACCGATACTGCCCTTGTTCCAATTATAAGTAATTGTGGTTTTGTCAGGTTAAAATTCATATTCCTGCTTCCCCCGGCACGCAGGCTGTGTGCACAAAGAGTCAGCCTTTGTTTCGAGAGGCCAATTTACTACCTTAAAGGACTAATGATTAAGGACTAACTCCTGAATTCAGGTGTCCCTGAGTTTAGATTCAAATCCTGAATCTTACATTAAAATTCAAATATTAACTAACGCTCCACTCGGAAGGGTGCATGGTGGCCACGTTAGTCTGAATAACAGCCTGCAGTGTTCGTGGTTATGATTCATTACGGGGAGGTGTAATAACAGAAGTAGAGCTTAAAGAACCTTTAGAATGGGATGGATTTGTGTTTTGAAATTGTAGACGTAAACATTCTATGTAAGTGTCCCGTTTGCATGAGAAGACCTATTTCAAAAAGGCCTAGTTTTTTCCTAGCTTAGGCTTTTTTACTGTTACTTAATGGATATCATCTGCATCTCTGTGCATGGCTGATGAAGACCTAAACCTGTGTCCACATTGCTTTTTGGTGTGATTTGCATGCATTTTCCCCGTATCTCGAGTGCCTTTCTCATTGTCCTCCTGACTGCTGCCGGTTGACGTTTTCCAGGCATCAACCTGATATGTGTAAGAAGAAGGACAGAGGGTAATTTTATTGAGCTTCTACTTCCTACAAGCTGGCACCCCTCTCACTGGTGGTTGAACTACCACTGAGCAGGTTTTCTCCCCGTGGCAGAGGTGAAGGGAATCTTGACCGATTGAGGGGTGTTCACTTTCCGTGTTGCTCACAGTAGAGTCTGCCTCCACGGTGCGCACTAAGTGCAGCAAAAGTGATGTGAAAGAGAGTTTGCAAGTGCATGAGCCTGAAGTTAAACTGTTTGCTGTTAAGAAATAACAATATGTAATGGCAAAAACAACTTTTTGTTTGTAGATGTCCTCAAGGAGCTTGTACTTTTAAGTCCTCATGATTTCCTACATACTCTGGTTCCATTTCTACAGCACAATCATTGTACATACCACCACAGTAATATCCCAAGTAGGTATTTCAGTGATTGTATTTTGAAGTTCTCTTACGCTATTATTACTCTATCGTGTTCCTTGCTGCTGTCAAATATTGACCTTTTTAATATATCCCCATTTTATCCTAACTTATACTACAGTGTCTCTTGGACCTTATTTTCCATGTCGTGAAAATTTGAAATTAATAGGGGGAAAAAGCAATATTCGTCCTCCACGTCCCGAACTTAATATGTGCCTCTTGCCTACCATGGTGGAAGCCAGCAAGGTATGTAAACGTACGGTCTTACAAATAGCTGTTTCTCTATCGTTTTCCCGTTTTTATAAAAGTGTTGTAAGAATCCAGTAGCATAATGCATTTACATTTTCTTTGTAAGCAAAGCGTAATTCTTCTTCAAGATGTGTTGTCCTCATATACTCCATTCTAGATGTGCACTCCAGAAGCACCATTTCCCTGCCCTTGGTGATACACAGCTTCATACTCCAGCCATGCTAAGGGGGTGAACCTTGCGTTCAGAAAAAAGCCGTAGCACACGTTTTGGTAACCTCCCAACCTGTTTGTGGCAGTTACAAGGAAAACGGAGGAACTGCCCAGGGATTGTCAGATGGGTTTCAACCTATGTCGAGACCCGTGAGCAGACAGCTAAGCTGTCGGTCCCTCAGGGTTCATTAGAGTCCGTTCAGCCGGGACTGAGGCATAATCTGCCACTTGTTTGGGTGCAATACCAGTGCCTGAAATGCCGTGTAGGGCTTTAAGTCTTTCACTTCCCATTTTCCCTGCTGTGGGCTTCCTGATGGGATGCCAGCTTTGGTGGGGCTACTCAGTAGTCACTTGCCACGTCCCGTTACGACAGTTGCAGCGGCGGTGGGATTCAGCTCACGTAACTTTGCTATCTAAAAGGTCGGCGTCCAGCTTTGTCCTGGTTAACAGCGATCAGTAGTTCCCACGGAAGGAGAGAAGTAGCTGCCCTCCCTCCTGTCCTAGGCACCCGAGCCCGGGTGAGGTGACTCTTCCTCTGGAGGAGCCTCCCTCCCTCCCCGCTGGCCGCAAGGAATACTGACGTGACTAGATTTTAGATAGTTAAAGTCAGGTAAGGTGAATCCCACCCTAAAAGGAATATGTATGGACAATCATTTGAAGAAGGAGAACTGGTTACTTGCTGTACAGTAACTGTGGTTCTTCAAGATGCTTTGTCCACACAGATTCTGTGGTCCCTCCTCCTGTGCTAACTCCGAGTCCTGTCATAGGGGATTCTTATCGGTGAAGGAATTGAGTGGTGGTTGAAGCCGCCATACCCCTTATGCCCTCAGGTACAGTGGTCGCAAGGACACACTGGGTGCAGGCACAGCCCCAGTGGACACTGCTATTCAGAAAGAATCCAATCTCCTGCACATGGGGCCTATGTGCACGTAGATGGGAATCTGTGTGGGCAACACATTTCGAAGAAGCACGGTTACTGTAGGGTAAGTAACCCTTCTTTTTTAAAGCTTTCCGAATGATGCTGTGTATATTCGTGCACCATCAAATTTACCGTGTAACCAAAGTTTTTTAAAAAACGTAGAGAGCCAAAAATTACCCGTGGTGGGTTTTTCCATCGTGTATCCAGAGGTGTAACGGATGTGACGCTAAATACCATCAATATTTTAACTTTAAAAGTCATCGTATTGTATGACACGGTATTTTACGCTTTATAATAGATTTGTACATATTAGGAACCAGAAGATTTTTAAGCCTTTAAGACCACATCCACTGTTGCGTTTCCCTGTGGGTTTTGCATGCTTACTTTTCATTCGTTTGTCTCGTATAAGATTGCATTTGTTTGCTTGAGGTTTGGCGATTTCCTTTCGGCTATCTGGTCTACAGAAGCTGATGCCATTTTAAGCATATACATCCAAAATATATTAAAATATTGGCACACAAAGCCCTTGGCATATATTTACCGTTTGGTGTGAGACGTTCGTGAAGATGCTGCTTTGAAAGCTTGTGAAGCTCAGTCTTGAGAAAATTCTGACTTCTACAGATCGTAACTGACAAAGCGTGACTTTAAAAAGCAGTAGCATATATATATTTAGGTGTCTCATACGATTTAAAATTGCTGCATACTTTTCCTGTCATCTGCAAGATGTGGTATTCGCACAGCTTTCCATCTTCTCAGTCTGTTGATTCAGAATCCTACAATGAAAGAAGTTTTTCCTGGCGGGGGAATCGTGTTTGCCATCCGTCCTCCCACCTCGCTGTTGCGCTGGCCGAGGGTGCGGTGGGGAGCCGCAGCTGGCCTGGGTTAGACCTGGACGTTCCCATCGGGTTTTCCTGTAGTACACGACTACACGTTGTAGGGCAACAAGTGCAGTACCGTTAAGCGAGATGCTTAGGAAATCTGGTTGCCGTCCAGTTGCTTATGTAGTTTAAATGAAGCTCTCTTAAATCTTCAGGGCAAAGATGATGTTTACGATCGTATGCTGCTAGACTACTTCTTTTCTTATCATCAATTCATCCACCTACTCTGTCGAGTTGCAATCAACTGTGAAAAGTTTACTGAAACTTTAGTTAAAATGAGTAAGTATGAAGGTTAAACAGCCTAAGGATTTTTTTTCTGTGGTAACTTGAGTGCTTCTCCACTAAGTTTTATATTGAAAATTTTTCAAGCAGAGCTTGTGAGACTTGCTGCATTAATTGTTCTGGGTGTTATTTTTATCCACAAAACTGTACAATGGGTATAATGTAGTGCAGTCTTGCCTACGTGACTGCCGCGCTTTCAGGCCTGTCCAGAAAGGAGCTGAGGCAACAGAGAGAATTCCGTCCCCTTGCACATTCAAGGTTTAACACTGAACCGTTTGGGGGGAGGGACAGGCTGAATCCTCAGCATCGCTGCCAATGGCATCAGTTGGCAGCCCACCCAGGAGCATACGCTGCCATCTAGACGGCACTGCTCCTGTTGCTGCCAGCCTAGGATGATTGTGCTCCATGGTTTTGGAGCCATCACAACATTTAATTAAGTTTATAACCATTCAGTCATGTAGTTTGTACCCAATACTTGTTTCAGCTCTGCTAGTAGGTACCACCAGTGTCTGGGTTTCTTTCTGTTGGAATGTAAATTCATTTTTTTTGGTGTGCGAACAAGATGTTCGTGGCTTTGTGTGACCGCTTCAGCCCTGCGGCTGGCTCTCTGCTGGAGAGCATCCCGTCTGGAATTGCCCCATGCTACTCCAAAGGCACGTTGTAGGTTTCATTTTTGTCTCACACCACGGAGCCTAGGACAAGCCAGGCTACTTGGCGTGGTAGGTGCAGGGGCACTAACCTCAGTGTCACACATACGTGGACACATGGATCGGGAGCCGTCTCCTTTCGGCTGCCTGAAAGTGAGACGTGTAGCCCGTTTCCTCTGCAGTCCGTGGAGAGACGCAGATTCCTTCCAAGAGAAATTAATCTTCTGATTCTTTAATATCTTGAGCAGAATGAACCCCTTCTGAAAATACCCGCCTGTTTCCTCCATTTCTGTGTCTGTAGGAGCCGGCTAGCTAGCTGCGATTACAGACCACTTCTAGACAAATAAAACTATTCAAAATGAAACTTGTCCGAAGAGCGGTGACCGTATAATGTTCTTCTGATCTGAATCACCCGTTGGCTCATTGTCACGCTTTCCTGGTTGTACCTCTAGCATCTGAGCATTTACTGTCAGTTGTGTTAGTTATAAAGTGGATCGGAATGGGTACGGGTTGCTGCGGTTCAGTGTATCCCTTAACTCTTTTGTGGTCTAGGTAACAATGGTGCTCGGGTTAATAATGAAGATTACCCTTTTAAAATTTTTACGCTGTTTTTAAAAAAAAAGGTATTTAAAACCTTTAAGTGCTGCAGCTGACCAGTTGAAAGTGTAAGACAGTAATAACGATACCCTGATGATAAACCCAGAAGCAAAGCCAGCTCTTTATTTTTTTTTACATTTCACAGAAATAGCCAGGACTCGTGTATTTATTAAACGTACTGTAAAAGCTTCACAGGCGATAGGTCTTTCTGGTTACAGAAAGCGCTTAGAGTGCGGTCTTACAAAATGATACGGCACCTCAGTCCTACTTTTATCAGGAAGCGAGTATCTCCAACAAATTTCTCACACAGTAACTCTACGTTCTCATACAATTTCAGGTGTCCTAGTTGCATATGAAGGTTTGCCGCTTCATCTGGCGCTATTCCCCAAACTTTGGACGGAGCTTTGTCAGACTCAGGTAAGAGTCAGTAAGTTTGAGAACTAATGGAATGAAATACAGGCAAAGTACAGTGATGAACGGGACACACAGATAACCATAAATTGTAACTAGTGGGTATCTAGTATCTATTTATTCTTCCAAAATGCTAGTATTTTGAATGCAAACCACCTCTGCTCACACTGCCTGTCATC
>JAVJGJ010000032.1:4460130-4475457 GCA_035590215.1 Microhierax caerulescens | reverse complement strand
AGATTCCTTCACCCCCCCCTTCCCCCCCCCCCCTTTTTTTTTTTTTTGCATCTACCGTACACTTTCTTAAAGGGCAATCAGATAATGGATATGTTTTATGTAATTAAGAGTTCACTGTAGTGGCTTTCATTTAATATGGCTGTCTGGGAGAACAGGGCCTCCCTGCCCTGTATGATGTAATTTAAACTTACGGCATTTTTACTGTGTATAATATGGTGTCCTCTGTGCCAGTTTTGTACCTTATAATAGAGGCAGATTGCCTCAGATCGCTGTGGTTCTTATTATCAAAATTAAGTTTACTTGTATACTAAAAAACCACAAGAAATTTGATTCTGTAAAGAATCCTCTTTAGCTGTGGCCTGGCAGTATATATATGGTGCTTTATTTAACAGAATACCTGTGGAGGAAATAAAGCACACTTGATGTAAAATTAATTGTTTTATTTTTATTGACATGATCAATTGCTATTCTGTGCACTTCATTAAACTGATTGTGATGACTTTTAATTTGTTTATAATATGTTGATTCAGTCTTTGGGTTTCTCATCAAAGACGACTTTAAGTGAAATGGCTGCAGAGAGAAATGATGATCAAACGTATGTGACTGGTGTAAATTTGGGTCCTTTTCTGGTTTACTTTGCATCAGTGTTGGCTCGCACAGTTGAGAGGGAGCGGTGGTGTGTTACTTTTTTTCCCCCCGATGGTGAAGTGGTATGAGAAACCAGCAGAACTTTTCATTTCCCTGGTCTTAACCTGTGTTAGTTGCATCTCCCTCCTGCACCGTTTGCAAACTTGCTTCCTTTCTCCCCTGCGCCGCACTCCCTCGCTTTCCTGACAGCTGCTGCGCCCCCTGCAATGCTGCAGTGACTTTTTACCGTTTTCCCCTGTCCCCAAGGCATTTCTGTGCAACATCCATTTCCTGTGTGATCTTTTGGACTGTCAATGATACTGGTTTTAATATCTGATTAAACTCCCATTTTCAGCTTCATTTTCCAGTGGCTTAGCTCAGTTGTTTTTCTGTTGTCTTCATAACACATCTATCTTGGTCTTTTTTTATTCCAAATTCCTTCATTCTGTCTACCATTGGATGTAGTTTTAACATCATTTGCTTCTCCACGATTCTATTATGTGATGCTCTCAGACCTCCCCTTACTCTCTGAATCTACTCTCATTTTTTTTAACCTTTTGTAATTAATAATTTGTCTTTGAAATTTACATTTTATATTCCCCTTTATTAGCACTTCTGTTCCTGCATTTACAGACACTATACGGATGCTGGTGAGTGCTTAAGTGTCTCGTTATTCAGACATGCAGTAATTGTTTTCACTCTCTTTAGGAATAATTTTGTTACCCTTTCTGATCAACTTCTTCAGAGAGATCAACAGCTTCTAGTCACAACTTCTACCTCATGAGTGTCAGAATTCATCTGTCAAGTCTTCTACCAAGCCTATGCGTTTGTGGTTGCATCAAGATGTCTTTGGGAAGAGAAGATAATCATCGACCTAAAAATCTTCAGGAGCTGAAGCAGCCGCTCTAACCCTGCAGTGAGTGGTCTCAGTTAATTACTCCTATTGAAAACGTGCATCTGCTTTTTGGTATGTTGTCTGATGTTTTTGTCATTATTTCAAAACCCGTAGTGAAGTATGCCAAGTATAAACGGTATTTAGTAATTATTTCATAAACGATATGCAAGTAACACACCCTTCCTTCCTCCTCTGTGTTCTCAGATGGGCATCAGCTCCTGTGTTTGCCTGGTCACTGACTAGGTCCTTCCAGGTTTTTTTAGGATGTTTTCCCCTACAGACCTGCATATGCAATTTCCAAACGCTCTTGGTGGTAATTTTGTATTTTATTTTCTCACAAAGAGGTAACTGGCCGTTTAGAACCCCTGCAGAAGTCTGTCCGCGACCGCTCCCCATTAGACTCTTGGAAGATCCAGTTCCGTGGGGCGTGCTGGGTGCTGGCGGCTCTCTAACGGTAAGACAGGCATCGTACATACAAGCTATGCCAGGCCAGCAGGGCCCTCTGCAACCTCTTCAAAAAGCTAGCGCAGGTCTGACAAGGTGCTGCAGCCCGGGGTGGACAGCTTTAATTAAAGGGTGGTTCTGTAGTTCTAAACGGACCACATTTAATACTAACTTTTCTATTATTTTGCTCAAAAACTCTGTCAAGGTTATCAGAAGTACAATGATTTGTACTGCTCTTCCCTTCCATTACCTTTCACCTTCCCCTTGAGTACTGCTGCAGTTTTTACTGGGATTTTTTTCCCAGTATTCAGGCTTTTAAACAAAAGCAGAACGTACAACTTGTCCCCTCTTCTCTAACCCTTGTTTGCACCTTTATCTTCCTTTGTGTCTCTCCCTTTACATGTTCTGTAGGTCACGGTGTCTCCCGTAGCATTCCCCTTTTGCTTTGTATCAGTTTTTTGTCTGTATTTCTTTGCCTTCAAGACTACTTTTTTACCCCTTTCTTTGGCAACCCCGTATTGAACTGGCTTCCTCAGGCTCTTACAGCTTTTAATCTCTTCCATGGCTCACCCCACCTCTCATGTAACTGTTATGTATCTCCTCCTGGCATTCCCACCTCCCATTTAACCCCTTCAAAGGCTGTATTACAAATCTTGTCTTTCCCATTTAGTTATTTTTCCTTTTGGCTTTCTCAGAGGCCGGGTGGTTGCTCAGAACCTTACCACGTCACGGTAGCGCTGCGTTGCAAGCAGAACTGTCTTTTCCTGTTTCTGCTTTGTTGCTTCTTTCATACAGCCTGCTCTCCCTGGAATGGCTTCTGTGCTCATTACTCTCTTTAAAACACATGAAATCCAACAAATTTGAGCGTATTTCTCCCAAACTCCCTACGTATCTCTGCTCCTGCGGTTTTCTCTTTTGTTCTATTGGGAAAAAATCAGGATTGGGAATTCTTCACAGGGACTTATTTAGAAAACAAAGTACATTTATGATACTATTATACCGTTAGCATCATGCTGTTACTAAACAATGTGTAATTCCTAACTCTGCTCCCTCCAGCTCAAGGGCTGAGGATAACAAGCAGTTGAACATTCTTTGGTTTTATGGAACTGTTGGAAATTTTAGCGCTTGAGAGTAAATTGTTTTGCCTCCCTGGGATGACTGCCCCCCTTTACGCTATGGCTGGCTGGTAGTGCTGGAAATCCTCCCCAAGGCGATCTGCTACAAGTAAAATGAACTCCTCTTTGATTTCTCTCAATTCCAAAATAACTGTGTGCAGAAACTGAACTTTCAGGTCAGCAATACAGTGCTGTCAGCAAAGTTCCAGCACGTACAGAAGAGTGCAGGGATGCTGGTGAAGCAAAAAGAAGAAACATCCTCTTTTTTTTTGCCTGCCAGGACAGTCAGGAGGAGCTGTGTGCCCATTGCCTACACGAGGCTGGCCTACAACCAGGATGAAAAGGTAGGTATTGTGTGGTTTTAACTTCAGAAAGCTCGTGCATGTTATCAGACTTACAGCTGCGCAGGCCTGAGGGAACAGGACCACCGCTATTCTGGGGGGTTTGGCAGTTCCACACCTGGAGGCGAGTGCTGCAACACTGGAAGCACCAGTCAGTCCCTGGCACTGCCGATTGGTGGCTGGCCCAGCTGGCGCTCCTGCTGCTGGAGGGAGACAAGAAAATTCAGACTAGGGGAATGTGCAGGTCTCGGGCACTTGTGCCCCAAGGTGGGAGGGGAAACGGGCGAGGCGTACTGCCCGGAGGAGTATCAGGGCCGTAGGACACGCTGGCTGAAGAAACTTACAGTTAGATGCAGCAGCCTACTCTCAGGTACTAAACTGTCACAAAATCTCTTAGTTTACACACAAAGCTGCTTGGCCTGATCTCACTCTTAAAGCTAGATTTTTCTCTGTTTACTTAAAGGTTGCCCCTTCATCAACAAATACTCTTTAAGTTTTGTATTCGAAATGTTAGGCTCTTTGTCTATTTATCAAAAAAAAGTAACTACCTTTTCAGCATTCAAAGAAAGATGCTAAAACACGACCCTGCTCAAGAGGCTGTTCTCCACCTTCTGTCTGGTCCCCTGAAAAACAAGCAGTGCAACACTTGGTAACCTGTCCGTGCCAGGCGTTTGTTCTTGTTACTACAGCAAACCTCACCTAAGCTGAAAGGGGATAACTGGCAGCAAACTTTTCAGGGAAAGCCTTTGCTGTAGAAAAACACAGCACATCTTTATCTTCTGGCTGAGGTAAGTTTATGTGTGGTAAGGCTGCCTTATGTTGGCGTCCAGTAAAAATAAAATATATAGGACTTCTATACAGACTCATTTCGTTTGGCAGCATCGGTTAATGGAGAAAATAAACTGCATGTAAAATCACATCGTTTATTGAGCCAGCCATGTTTTCCAGAGGCAGCCTGCCCGTTTTTGGTCAGTATGTTTCAAATTGCGTATTAAATTAATACAGTTTTATTACAGCATTTGAGAATTAAGTTACCCTTACTGACCTCAGTGTGGTTTGATTAAGACTAAAAATTCCTTACTTTCAATATCCCAGCTACACTCCTGTCTTAATTTCCCTAACAGTTGTTCACTTTAATTTGAGCTTCAGAATTGCATTTCAGTGGAAGGTTTAGAGGACTACAAAACGAAAGCATTATTACTGCTTGGTTTTTGCAAAAAAATTTCACACTGAGGTCAAGTAAGGGAGTACAGTGCATGCAGACGTAATAGTGGTAATTGTAACGCCAACCAGAATTGCATGACGTTAATTAATCTTTCCTTAAAACTGTCTACAGCATTAGAAACAAACTCAGTCTGCAGATAAAGCAATCTTAGGAAGTATTGAAGGAGGCTGTAAACTACTCTAGCCCCCACGTTTCTGAAAGATCTAATGTATTGACAGTTTTATAATCCCTTTCTGTTCACCGCTGATGGGAATGCCATCTCCTGGAGGGATTTAGTTTTGCCCCTTGATATACTGAGTATCAAAGAACTGCAAACGTTTCCTACTGCTCCGCGCAGCCGACCTACCTATGCCAGTAGTACTTCACTGCAGCTGAATCATTATTACTCTCTGACGTTGCAGGCAAGCAGAATGGAGATGGCTTTCCTCAATTGAAGCTGCTGATATACATAGTCTGACTTACTCGCCACCCCATTCACTAAAAATCCATAAATAATGCTTAAATTATATACAGTATTCTAGAAGTGGGTCTTTATTCTTCCCACAAATAAATTACTTTTTGTAAAAAAAAACCCAAATGTTAACAAAGTATAAAAAGTAATGCCCTAACAAAACTACAGTGCTGTTATCATTCCATGTCGTCTTTGGACTGCTGCAGTAAAATATGTATTTCTTCAAAATACTGCTTCTTCCAACACTGTCTTGTGCTGTCTTCGTTGGAGACGGGAACTCCTTTGCACTCTAACTGCAGTTCTGTCTGAGCAGCCATATCCTTGAAAATCAAGGCAACCGTTGCGTAATGTTCTGAAGGAAGAAAACATGACATTTCAGTAAAAGTGGATTTTAAGGGATTACATTTGTTGTTGCTGATTTTGTATCTACTTTTGCCTGTGTCCGAGTGAAGGCTCTTTTCACAGATGCCACCTGCTGTGGACATCAGGCTGCTCTCCAGAGAATGCAGACTGCGGAAGCTTCCAGTTAGCAGGGCTGCCAACTGTCACGGTTGTCCCTTCTCCCCACACAGCGTGGCCCCCATTAGAGGGCCTCAGAAAGACTCACCCTCGGGCCAGCTCCGACACCTCCACTTCAGGACGATTCTTTGGCTTGGGACCTGTGAGAAGAGAAGAACATCCTTGAGATAATTCACTTCACGACTACGCAATGCTAATTCTCTCCTGAAAAACAAGGGGAGGAGCATTATCTAACAGTAGGCACATGCATGTAAACAATACAAAGGTAGGGACTTGGATTTTTTAAATAAAGTATTTTCACTAAGCTCTTGGCATGCTATGTTCTACTGTTCTGTTTTCTCTATGGGAGGCGGTCAGGCCTATTCGTTACTGAACTTAAAATGCTGGTTTTCTTGCAGACCTTGCAGAATGGGCACTGCTGAGAGTCAGTAATGATGTTTAATTACTGAGATGTGTAAGCATGACAGAGTATGCCTGTGGTCCTCTGTTAAGCAGTCCAGCCTGTTTGAGTGTACAAGTTCGGCAGTACTGTGTAAAAATGATTTACAGCCTGCCACCAGCTCCTGGGAGGCGTTACTTCAGCGTAAGCGTATGCGTTATGTCAGCTGAAGCTCTGCCTAGAGCAGGCTCACTGTTCTCACTAGGCCATTAAGTTCCTGTTTTGGACTGTTTCACCTGAACAGTTCCTCATGCAGTTGCAGAGGCTGATGACTATAACTGACTTCTCTCAGCTTCCATCAGGGGATGTTGCAACTGCAGGTGCAACAGCTCTGCAGCGTCTCTGTTTCCAGACTGAGCCCTTTGTGACATCAGCAATAAATCTGACTGGGTTAAAGTGACCATCTCATCCTCCAAGGCTTTGCTTTTTTAAAAATTGTCCAGTTGCCAGTGATACTTATTGCCTGTCATCTGGATGGATGTAAGATATCAAGTCTGAAGCTCAGCGACTGTGAAGATGGTTCTTCAGGTTTCAAAAATGGAGATAAGCTCTAATTGTCTTTCCCTTTTATTTGCAAAAGTGCTGAGCTGGGGAGAGTGTAACATTTGCCCTGAATGGAACAGAGATCACTTCTCCAGTTACAAGAAGAATTGATGTGGATTTGGAAAATAAACTTTAAACCTGCTTTCTCGTTCCTCCTCCTAGTAAAAAAAGGACAGTGCCGAGAATGTCCCCCCCACTGTGCAGGTCACTGGGTGTAGTCAGTGCCTGCTGTTTTGATGGGGGAAAAAAAAATCACACAACATAATAGCAATTTTTTAACTTTGAAACAGAGGAACTCGGTATGCATTAGAGAGGCTGCTCTGTCAGAAACTTAACACTACTTTTTAGCTCAGAGAAACAGCCAATAGCCCACCACCACCCATTTTTAAAGTGCAAAATAGGAGCATTTTACCAGTTCTGCATATTCACCGCTGACACAGCCATCAAACATCTGAAGCTTGCCTCCTTTCTCAGCTTCAATCACAGCAGGACATTTAGAAAACTTCTGCACCAACTAGCAATAAAAGAACAGCACACGTCAGTTAACGATAAATCCGTACTGATAGATAACGCACCGTATCATGAGACAAGGGAGGGTCGCTGAAGAGATTAACTGCAATGTATGTAAGAGTCTTTAAGCACTGATCGGGCTCTTTATTTTATACGGCGCTCCCCTGAGCTCTGTGCTAGCGGCAGGCTCCAGGGAGGTGACAGAATGAGAACAGAAATGCTGAGAAACCTAGTGGTAAATGCAAAGACTGGTAAGGACTCCAGCCCCCTGCAAGGGGCGTGGATGGAGCAGCAGCTCTAGGAAGGTGCAGAATTGCTGCTGAGCACCACTACTGTTTCCCATTCGAAGCGCTGGGATTGTAATTTAAAGTTCTCTGGTAGCAGGCCTGGCCCTTTTGAAGGACGCAAACCCAGCATCAGTGATTTTGTGTTTTGCACCCTACAGGCAACAGTATTATCGCATCCAACATCCAACTAAGCGGTAAAGCTGTGGATATCAACAGTGCCACTGCCCAGCACTGCAGGCTCCTGAGTGAGAAAGGCCTACATCCCAAAGCCAAGCTTTTTCTAACTAGCAAAGGGCAGCGTGATTGAGCTGCACACGAACTACATTAACTTTGTTTAGTTGCCTGGTCTAAGTCACCCTAACAAGCTCTCCTTAAAAATAAAAAGGTAAAAGCCGAATGATCCTACTGCCACCTTCTAGTGCTCTCTGATTGCTATCACAAGACCTTGACAACTTGTCAGCGAGGCCAGCTGCCTAGCCTTTGTTCCTTGGTAGGAGACCAAAGTGACACATGGCTTCAGCGGCTGTCAGCTGCTGCTTTTTCACCACTGAAATTCCTCCCTGGCTTAAAAGGTGAAGCTATTCAGCAAAACTTTTGAAGAGCAAATGATGGCAATCAGAATTAAATAGTGAAGTTACCAGAAAAGGGTAGCTCATGAAGCCTTCAGTTGCTGGACAATCGCACGTAAGGAGCATTATCTGTACTTGACACAACTAACGTGAGGCATTCATTACTAACCCAACTATTCAGATAAAACAGCATCACATTGTTATGTTGCTAGTGAAAATATCACTTACTTCCTTAGTTGTGAAGATGCTATAAAGTTCATCTGCTGAAGAGTTGAAGATTTCTCTCATAAATATCTTCACTGTTGGAATTTTTACACCAACTATATCCAAGGGCTGTGGTAAGACAGAGTCCTGCAAAGCAAAAAATATTTTTGTGAATGCGAATCAAACACTTAACAGTTCTGGAATGGCAGAATCATTGTTACCTGTGCATTCTTAAATACACTCTGTTACAAATATACGCCAATTCTGCAATGTGCTTCCACATTTATTTAAAAGTAGTATTAATCAGGATTCACTGAATTAATTAAAAAAAACGATGAGTGTGATTCACTCCAAAGACACCTAAAGTGAACTTTTGACCGGGGGGAAGTGATCTGTGTGAGTGAACTTGAGCTTCACCTTGCTGCACACACAGTCCTTGCAGCAGGAAGCCTTCAGAGGTACACAAAGCGGCCATCCTCCTCCTGCACCTGGCAGCGCCGGGCCCAGGGTCTGTGACAGGTCACTTCTGTGGACAGGCCCTGATCACAGCAGCAAGGAGGCAGTTCTACCCCAAAGGCTTTCACTTTCACTTTTGCAGGTGATCGCAGGAATATGCAATTTTTACCATAGCAAAATCTGTAGGTAAAATTAATTCATGGTATAAATTAAATTCATACAACATTTAAAACCAACATACTTGCGTGGCGTTCCCACTTAGTTTTTGCTCAGTGGCCACCTCCTGACCAGCAGCAGCTTTTGTTGGCAGAATCATTCCCAAGGTAAATTCTGGAATGAAGAAAAGCACTTTTCAGTATGAAACTGAGCTGAACAAGCACCCCGACATTCAGATATGTAATGAAAATTGATGGCTAAAACTGCAGAGAGTGGGTAAAACTGGGCAGAATGGGAGCGCAGAATGGGGCATGCAACTCCAACCGCATTTCCCCACCTTAGCCCTGTTTCTTTATTAGCAACAGAGCCTAACAGCAATTTCCCTTAAAAACACAGGCTTTTTGAAGTTACCTGACCCCAAATCAAAACTATCTGCCCACTAAGGAATGGCCCATCTCCACGATCTTCTGAGCAGCAGAGGAAAGGCAAGCTGAGGTTGGGCACTGCTTTGCTAGCCAGCCAGGTGCCTGCAGGTCTGACTGCCGTCTCTGCAGTCAGCTCGTGTAACACAGCACAGCCTGGGTCACTACAGAAACTTCTGGGCACTGCCACGTTCAATAGCAATGAAGATTTTGACTTTAAGGACTAACATCAATAAAAACAGTACAAAACCAAGGACTTGTCAATACATTACCAATCTACTCAATACTGGTTTAATTTACCTGTTTTAAGTGCTTTCAGATAATCTCTCAGGGCCTGTCTGACCTTTGTGGTTCCTTCAGTTCTCATGAGGTCCTTCAGAACATCACCTTCCCCTTTCTTTTTGCTAATGTTTATCTAGAAACAGAACAATTACAAAATCTAAGAGGCACCTAAACATGAGCCTGTTGGGTTCTGGCAACAAAGAAAGTATTTTGGCTTTGTTTACTATGTTTGGAGGACAGCTGCAATTTCATTATCTTCTCAGTTTATCCTACCTTTGCTAAAAATAAGCTCTTTTGGGTTCTGACTTAATAAATGCAGTGTCTCATCTCCACAGTAGTTAGTCAAGTACATCAAGTATCAACAGAGCTGCCTAGTACCCAGCAGAGTTGTGGAATCTGTGGAAGCCACACTAGCAACTGCTACGCAACCAACAAGGACATTCCTTAAGTGCTTACGTCTTAGGTAGGAGGTTTATTGGGGTTTGGGTTTTTTTAAGACTACAACAAGCAGAGTTCTTCTAAAGTTTGTAGTTAATGCATCATCACAAAGAGTAATTAGCAAAGACAATTGTGTACATTCCTAGTAGGTAAATTTGAGAACAGAAATAAGTCATTATTCCAAGTATAAAAACTCAAAAACATTAAATAAGCTACCCAAGTGTAATTATCCCCTTAATCACAGGATAAATCAAAATACAATGCCTATATGTTGATTAACACTTTATTTAAGAATTTTGAGCCTATATAGCCATATCAGTATTGCACACCTACCTCTGTATCATCTACCTCATTTTCTTCTGACAGGTTAGGAATTTCAACAGATCCCTTATGTTTCTCACCAGACTCTTTCACTGTACCTGTATTAACATAACGAATTCTTAAATGCATTATTAAAAACTATTTCCCCCATAGCAAGAGTTTTATGCTTGGATATAATTGTCAAAAAGTGTTACTTGAAGCAAGTTGTCTAGAATCTGAATTGAAAGGAACCAAACAGCAACCAAGTCTCAAATGTGTCGCAGTACTTTCACAGCAAACTATTCTCAGAACTTTTTTTTCCTGTATAGATGCATTACGATACATACACGCACACAGGTATGTCTTCTCAGCACATTTTGCATGACTGTTCCGCCACTGCTCTCACCTTCAACTGCCAGCTGTTCTAATGTACTCTCTGCTTACAACAACTTCTGTCCACCAACACAGAGTGTTAATCTAAAAGGGAGTAGGAGAAAAATAACCTCCTCTTCCCCATAACTTGTCTGCCCTTCATGCAGAAGCTCTCTATAATGCTTCCTATTCCTTCTTGAATATCTAAAAAGCTTCCAACACACAGGCATGCGACCGTAAAACATATGTATGTATAATGGACAGGTATACAATTGAAATTTTTTAAAACCAGGAAACTTCACATAATTTTTTTTTAGAATGCTCATTCTTATTCTTAATACCCTCACCGTGAACTGCCAGGATTCACTGTACACATGGAAGAACAGAAATCATGCTCTGCTTTGGCACCCTTCTGGGCACAGGCCCACCATCACTTACCTACACGGCTCTATAAACAGTTGGGATAGGAACCCAGTACTGTACTGCTCTGCCCCAGACCTTACAGCAAAAAGACTGAATTTAAGGTCTGACACTTTTTTTTTTTTTTTTAATTACACTGAAGATTCTTCCCCCTTGCCCTGCGAAAGCATTTAGTTATTTAAATCAATTCACTATTTAGATCACATTAGAATCTCTTTTGAAAGCAGTAGCAGAAACATGCACTTCTACCCCAAACCCAGTTATCTCCATACAGGTTTATCAGCTTAGGCGTCAAAACCTAGAAAACGCAACAGATTTATCCGTCTATCAGCAAAATTCTCAAATGACCCAGTGTTAAGCTTGACTGCAAAAGAGGAATTATCACAAAGCTAGATGTGATATTTATTTGGATTATCTCACCTTCCAAGGAACTAGCTAGATCCAGCTACTACTGACCATCACCCTCCTTTCACCGTTTTTAATGACTGCCCTGAAAGACCTGCCATGCTAAAGGGGGACACCATGCACGGATAGAACCTAACGTGCTACCGGTCAAGATCACAGTCAAGTACACAAACAAATGCTGGGACGTTTCTTAGCAATAAAGAGTGAATGACTGCCAGTAGCACAAGGGTGGAGTACAGTGCAAAGATCCCTTCCTGGCCAGGATCTAAACCAGTGGAGCACAGCACGAGACGCAAAATCCATTAACCCAGAGGTAGACAACCACCTCCACACAGGAAAGGCTCAACTAAAAAGACCTCTCCTTGGCTTCTCAAAGCCTCCCAGGAGAACCCACTGGCTCAAGTACGAAGCCATGTGAACTACTTAATTACACCATTAAAAACTTCTGGACCCAACACACATCGCAGGCAGAGCCATTTCTATTTGCTCTTTACTGCTTTTTTTCTGGCACCAGGATAAGTACAAGGAAAATCACACAACACTGTCTTTGCAGACAGTAAAGCAAATCTTACTTCCAGCTACTCTACCCAAAAAGGAAATGCAAGCAGGCAGGAAGACACATTTTTAGGAGCAAAACAGAAAACTGACTTCTATCCATTCAGCTAATTCTATTAATAATTTTCACAACTCTTAAAGACTCACAACTAACACAGGCCAGACAACAAATTTAAATTCATAACACCAGTAAACAAGTATTTTTTTCCCCTCAAAAAATTGCTTGCTCAAGGGATTAATCCAGACGGTATCTGTGCTGAACTGCAAGGTCCAACCAGTTAACAAACTGAGCTGGTCATTGAACGTTACGCAGGCAGAACACTCTGCATTTTTAGTGCAACGGTCAAGTGAGCAAAACTATCAACTTTTTATCAAACAAATGAATTATTTGTTTGGGTCTCATGGGACTGTATTAACAGACATAAGAATACATTTGTTTGTTTCCTGTCAATCCAGTGTTTTAGGAAAATGATAGTGAAAGCACGTGTCTCATTACATTTTCTAACAAATGATAGAACAGCCATTTTGCTCAATTTTAGTGTCATTAAGTACCCTCGGTTCCCCCTTTTTTGTTGCTCTGTAATCTAAATTGCTAAGGGCAATGTTTTTCCAACACCGCACTTTTCAAACAGGCTGCAAATTTCAGGGTCTATAACATCTTGTTCTTACCTAAACACATTTTAATCATAGCTTGAGCTCCTAGTTATCCTAGAAGACTTGTAGAAGGAACTAATTACAGCAATTAGTGTTTCCAGCAGTTCAGCCCCAACTCTTACTTTCAGAGCTCACAGAAAACACACATCATGATGGTTATCAAATTAAGAAAAAACCCACAAAGCATCATCCCCTGCTCTTTCAGAATTTCACTGTGTAATAGCAAAGTCCTTTAAAACTAAGCTCTCAAAGACATTATCCACTAAACACAACACAGAGCTGAGCAAAGTAAACTCTAATGCGAATTAGAGTTGTCTGTAGTTAAACACTGAAAAAGCATAAAGACCTAGCAGAGGAAAAAGAATTTAGAAAGCGTTTGTACAGAAATAGAAACATAATACTGCATCTGCCTACTTCTAAACTTTATACACTGAAATAAAACCAACAAAACAAACTAGCTAGTGTTTAAAACTTAGATGATTTTAATTTATCTTAAAAAACAAAGCCAAAACATCAACAAGCTGATAATTACTTGAACTGCACTGATACAAACCGCGCAACAGAGTATTATGTTTGCCTTGCTCTTTGTTAACACTGAGATCATAATTTTAAGTACGCCCTTAGTTTATAACACGTTTGTAACATTTAAAACTTAGCTGGCTGTCAGTGCAAACAAAAATAAGTAAGTAATAGTACTTCTTTAAATTCCCTATTATTGTAGGAGCAGACCTCAATTCCAAATTGTTCAAATAGGAGCACTGGTCTCAGCATTGAAATAATAAAACATTCCAGCCAGCCAAACCAGGAAAAACAGTTCCAGAAAGCTGCCCTGGAAAGGGCACTGTGAAAAGGAGAAGCACGGGAAGGCAGACAGCTGCTGGAGCAGCAAAACAGCATCATCTGAAACACTGATCCAGGAACTGCAACCCTGTTTTGGGACACAGGCATTAAGAGGGGGAAATTAAGCACGGCCTTTGGTATTCCCACCTCCTATAGCAACAACTGAGGCCTAAGAAACAATTACAATATTTGGGGGAGGAACAGCCTGTCACTTGGCATTACAATATCCAGGTACAATGTCCCATGCAGGCACTTTTTACCAGCCCTTCCTGCTTCTTACTCCAATGCAAAAGACGGCCCACAATTTGCCATCAAGTTTCAGGCATCTGGTAACTGGAAAGAATTCGTCAATATTACCCAAAGATACGTTATTAGCTTGGTCTGCAAATAAAGAGCTTGCCACGGAACAAGCACAGTGGAGGATGAATCTCCACGAGCTGGGGTTGCAAGCGGGTGCAGCAAAACAAAAATGCATGGGCACAACCCCTGCTACCCCAAATAATCAGGTACTATTTCTAGTTGCCTTACTCCCACTGAGAAGTTTTTTCCTCACTTACTTCGTTATTCTCAACCTAACTACATTAAACTTTTGGAAACACCTGCACTTTCACACTTCTTACGGTCTCCCCCTTCCTGCTATCGGCACGCATTAAGCACACCGCTGTCATCTGCGCACACCAAGGAAACTACAACAATTCGAGCACACTGTCATAAACCATACGTGTATCATCACAACTGAAGTATTTACTTCTCACAAAGCAAAATGAGTAAAACTGTGCCGATACGCTGGTAAAGCAATGCTAAGAAACGTGTGTGGTACAAAAAAATTGGATGAAGAAGAAAAGACAAGCTAGGGTTTCAAGATTATTTAAAAATAAGCATTTGTGACAGTTCAGGCCCACGTGTCTCCTGCAGCCTCCCTACGGCTCCGATGCACTGCAGCTCACTGAGGTGCTCCTGTTTCTCCAGCCCGAGGGAGACAATTTTACTCTCCAGTGACCCCTCCTGATCCCGCAGCGCGGATCAGCAGAGCCAGCTTCGCAGACACCGCGACAAACCGCAAGGCAGCCCTGTCAATGCACATCTCCCCACGGCGGCTGGGGTCACGCGTGGGCACCTGCCGGGCCCGGGCCGCCGCGCTCCCTGCGCCCGGCAAAGGCAAAGCGAGCCCGGGGGTCCCTCCCGCCGCCAGCTGGCTGAACCAGAGGGGGCACCGCTAGCCCCTCACAATCACCTCCGAGGGGCCGCTAGCCCCTCACGAACGCCCCCGAGGAGTACGGGCAAGGCATCGCCTCAGCCATCGCCCCCACAGCCCAGCGCAGCCGGGTGCCCCCGTCGTACCGCTCCCCTCAGGGCCGCCCGACTCCTCAGGACCGCGCCGCTCCCCTCAGAGCCCCCGTCCCCTCACCGCAGCGCTGCTCCTCGGAGCCGCTCGACTCCTCAGGGTCACCGTTCTCCTCAGGGCCGCTCCTCGGAGCCGCCCGTCCCCCTCACCTCAGAGCCGCTTCCCATTGCCGCTCGGCCCCTCAGGGCCGCCGTTCCCCTCAGGGCCGCCTCCCCCGGTACCTTTCCAGCTGAGGCGCAGGTTCCACTCGTAGAAGAAGATGAGTTTCCCTTTGCGGCTGTTGCAGGACGCTTCGCCTTCCACGTGCTTCAGGCCGCTGATCTCGCAGCGCCCGGCCTCGCCCTCCACCACCAGCCCCACCAGCACCTCCTCCAGCTTGCTCTTCGACCAGCTGGTCGCGTCCCGCTCGGTCCTGGCCGGGGAGCGGGGCCGTCAGGCGCGCCTCTCGCCCGCCTCGCGGGTGAGGGGTAGCGGTGTGTTGCGGGGCGCGTGGCTGTCGCTGTCCCAGGAACC
>JAVJGJ010000032.1:4386773-4460049 GCA_035590215.1 Microhierax caerulescens | reverse complement strand
CCTCGCCCGCCCCGGGCCGGGCGCCCCGTCCCCGGCGGACTCACCCGGCAGCCCCAGGCAGAGCAGCAGGCTGTAGTAGACGACAGGTGCGTATCCCAAGCCGCAGCCATAGCGGTGGTGCGCCAGCAGGGAGCCGTTGTGGAGGTGGAGGTGGTTGTGCTCCATGGACCCGCTCGCCCCGCGGCCGCGCTGCCGGCGCCCCGGGGAGCGCGCCCACATGAGGCGCGGCGGGGAAGCGGGGCGTCCTCGCCCGGAACAACGACCCGGCGTCACTTGTGGCATCGGTTTGATTGTCAGCCCGTTCTACCCGAGCGACGAGATGCGGTGTAAGGCAGCGCCGCCGCCAGCCCCGCCGCCCCCGGCCCCTCCGCAGAAGCGGGGCGGCGTTCCCCCTCCCGGCCGCTCGCTGCCCCGGCCGCGCAGCCAGCCCTCCCGCGGGTCCCGCAGGGGCTTTCTTCACCCAGCGTTCTTACTGACGGAAAACTACATCGTCGTCATCATCAGGCTCATCTTCGGGGTTCGCGTGCAAAATAACTGCCACTTCTGAAAACTTGACCCCCTTCAGCTCGGGGGCTGGCGCCGGGCCCGGGTTTGCGGCGGTCCCAGCGCAGCTCTGCGGGAAAACGCGACACGTCAGGCCGGGCTACGGGCAGCAGCAGTGCGAGTCCTGTAGCTTACACATACACACGTACTTCTGTCCCCAAAGCTTGCAAAGAAAGCATTCTTTTTAAGCCTGCAAGTTCTAGGGGCGGCAGGCAACACAGCCCTTTACTGTACACATGTAAGTCACCATTCCTGGGTCACAAAGTCCTCCTCCTCCTCAGCAGGGACAAACAGCCCCTCCCCAAAGATTTTTCGTTACTTCACATGAGTCGGTGGGTTTTTAGTGCCATCACAGGTTCCTTTGATAATCGTTTCAGTTATTTGGCGTACAGTGATAAAGTATCTTTCACTCCATTCCTGGCAATTAAAAAGCTAATTACCTGGTTTGATGTGCTTTTTGCAGTGGGCTGGGCATCTTCATATCTAGGTTCAGCAGCTCTTTCAGATGCTATCTTTCCTTCATGTTCTTCATCACAATCTAAGAGTAGTGTCTCAAGGTAAGTGCATTTTTCGTCACCCTTATTTACGTCTTTGTCAGCATCACCTCTTTTGCTGTCTTCCATGTTGCTAAATGCTATTACGTCAGTTTCCCTGAAAGAGAGTTAAGAGAAATCATACACCTGGAGCCTGCAAATAGTCAAGAGACAAAAATCTTGGCCTCTCTAAACCTGAGAGCAGCACGTAGACTGATCTCAAAATCACTGGGATTTTACCCTCGGAAACATGAAGTAGCTTTTCGTATCGTGAAGAGTATTTATTCTGCATATGGCTTAACAATTTGCTAAAGAGTAAGTAGGAACTTGCCCTTGTAATTTTTGATACAAGATTAAAAGTTATCAGCTTACTTTGAGTGTAGAGTGTTTTTAACTTACAATTGTAAGGGTTCTTAAAAAATCAGCCTATACCCTAGTGAAAGATACAAGGAAAATGTTACCAGAATAAACTAGAACAACATCTTTTGATATGCTATTTTTAAATAAATTTGTGTTATCAGCATTCTACTTACACATTATTCATGTGCTCTAGTTTCTCTGAGCTTTTCAGACTTCCTCTTCCATCAGCTGCACACAGATTATCAATACCCTTCTTCGTTTCAGCTTGCTTCTTAACCAGATACTGTTGCTCATACCTTTTGAAAATGATAACTGCATTAAAATAAAATTATTTTTGAAGATGGGCTTTACAGTTGCTTTAAAAGCAGAATATGATGTATTTTTATCATAAGTTTAATGCACAGCATTTATTTTCAGTATGATTCTGGTGATCGGTTTGGAGTATTTCCTATATTTCTGTAACGGTAACAGGGTAGATACCCGCTGCCCTCTTGGAAATGCATTTGTTTTCCTCCACCCTCTGGTCCTGCTCCACTGAAGTTAGCTGCAAAACCTCCCTTGATTTCACCATTCATGGGGTTAGAGGAGACTTATGCGGGTATATCACAGCTGCTTGTGTCCCCCTTCACAGTTAAAATTTCTGCTCTCCACATTTCTCTGGTTTTAAAAGTATTTGCTTTTGCCATTGCTGTGTGACAAACAAGAATAAACCAACTTTCGATTATGCGTAGCATGTCTAATATCTATGGTACAACACCAGGCATTTTGATTTATAGCAAATCCTAGGCAACACTCCATGCAAATATCAGTGATTTATCAGATAAGTACTTCTCAGGTTTACATTTAAAGTAAACTTATAGTTGCAAGTCTAAATTACATTGTTAAAATAAAACTAGTTGTACCTTTTCCTTTTTATAGTAAAAAGGACGTACACCAGGAAGGCTACGAGGGTGCAGGCTAGCAGAACACTGAGCACAATTGTTGCAATGAGTTCAGGTGTTGCCGGTTCAGCAGGACGCTCTTCTATGGCAGCAGTAACAGGAATTGAAAATATTTTCTCCAGTTCTACCTCAATGTTACTCTTCTGCACCCTAAGTTTCCTGAAGATAGAAGAGTAAAATGCTGATGACATATCAGACCTTCATTTCGGCTTGAATAGTGGCAAAGAAAATAACAGAGTGTCAATCCCTCATCCACCAAGACCTTTTCCAAAGATTCAGATTTACCGTGTCTTTCATTGCAGAAAAACTCTTGTTTTCTTGCAACCAGCCCTGGTGCTTATGAACTAAAATGCTGCAAAAGCTTGGAAAATTGAATCTGAGGTCAGTATCCTCTAAATCCACATTAAGGTAGCTGCATGTAGCCTTACAGTTACTAATAGCGCTTTCCCTCAGAGAAAAAGGTTCCTGTGATCACAGACTCCATTAGCAATATCGGCCGCAAACAAGTGCTCGTTTGAGAGATGTCCTGAGGCTAGAAATCGTGTGTTTAAATAGCAGCTGCCCCTCAGGGAGTGTTTATATGAATATGCATTCATACCACTGACATGTTATTAAACCAATGTAAAATACACCTAAAATGTAAGTTTTTAATCAACACCCTGCAGTTCTGAAGTGAAGCCAATATCCGTTCTAATGATACTCTTTCTGCTTCTGTTTTCTTTGAAACTAACTTTTAAACATATTTTACACAATTAAACAGCCTTATTCATGTTTTTGTCAAACTCTGAAAATCACCTTTCAATAAATAATGAAAGCTTTCTGAATTCTAAAAATACTAAAATAAGCCTCGGGGTAAATTTCAGCTAAACTGTTATTTGATCTAAACCTGTCCAGTCCAAGACATTAATGATTTTAAGTGAAACAAAGGCCAGCTGCATAGCTCTGATACCCAGAAGACAGACTGTGCCATACAGACCTTTTTACATCTTCTGCAGGTAATTCTTGGTTTGCCTCATCAAAAGCAGTAATTTTTACATAGGTTACATCAGTGCTGCTTCTTGCTTTTCTTTCAAACTCATTGGAATAAACATCAACGATGTATACATTCCAAGCAAGTGTATCTCTCAGGACCCTGCCATCATGTTAAGAAAACAATTCAAATTAACTGGGCAATGACAAATTCTTCTACTCTGGAAATTAGAGATGATGAAAAAGTAGTATTTAATACAACACTTTCAGGTATTTAGTATTTTAAGAGAAGCATGTAAAAATGCAGGATTATCATCAGCAAAGCAATTAAGCTATTTGACCAATATTGTTGAGTGATTGAGTAGCAGAGGGAAATAAAAAAATCCAGTCCTTGTCTTTGGTAAGCAAAGATACTTTTCATTAGTAGACACTGCATAACTTTTGTTCACAGCCTGAAAACTTTCAGATAGGTACCATTAGCATAACTGAAGAATTACTTAGAGAAAGGAAGGGTTAACAAAACCTTATACCTAACTTTCATAACCAATATTGTATAGTATATAATATGTCATGCTTTTCAAAGTGACATATGGCTCATTTCATGCTTGACATAATTTTTTGTAAATACAGGCAGTGATACCTATAGAGTATTATAAATAGTAAAGGTGGGAAGGATTGAAATTCAGTCCCATTATCCTCATTGCTTTCTTCTTTTCCACAGAGATTTTCACACTGGATTGGACCAGTGGCCCAGTTAATCCATCATTCTGACAGCAGTCAGTACCAGCTGCTTTGAAGAAAGCAGCAGAGCAGCTCTAGGGTTTGCATTTAATTTTTACCAACAAAAAGCCGGTGCCATAACAGCATCAGCATCACAAACTCATTTTTCCAACCTTCAGAGTGATTTCCCCTCAAAAACACAGGATTTAGTATTACCAATGGAAATATATGTTTATGTGTAATCAAACAAAAGATCTTGTATCTTCATTAACATGCCAAAAAGGTAAAAATATGTTTTTAATTGTTGTGTGGCCATCCACACAACACCACCTCGCCCCCTAGCACCATGAGGCTGAGACCTCCTCAAGCAGCTCTGCTGCAGTGCTACATGGGGGATTCTTTCACCTGTAGCAGAGGTGGGTTTGGTTCGTGGCTGCTATCCTATCTGTCTCCACGTTTCTATCTGGGGCCTACTATCCAGGAAGAACTTCATTCCAGGCTGTTTAAAATCACAGAAATGTTGAGATAGGAAGAGACTTCTCAAAATCGACTAGTCCAATGATCTCCTTCACATTTGTCAGCTCAGGCCAAAGCCTTACCAGGTAAAAACTGGTGGATTCCTGTGAATTCCCACAAAGTATTCTGAACTCGATCAAGTTGAAGGCCTAGGTTTTCACAGGCACTGGCTAGGGTATTGTCTCACCGATAGGCTCTCAGCCACCTATCTCAAAGGGACTACAAATTTGTCATTAGATATTGTATCAGAATAATTCACTGTTTCAAAAATACCTTTTTACTTCAACAATGTTTCTTTCAACAGCATTGATCTTCTGATTAAGCACCACTACCACAATGTTATTAGAGGAACTGGAATCAAGGGTTACCTAAGAAAGGAACAAATTACATGTAAGGTTTGCTGAAGCATCTGTATCTCTCTCAGATTAGTTAAACAAACAAACAAACAAAAACACCAAAAAACCCTCCCACCACAAAAAACCCCTGTGATATAAAATACTTGTCCTCTAAAGATCAGTCTTCATGCCGACATGTTTTTATACGTCACTAGAAATGGCAACCTCATAATTCTGGCCTGAAAATGTATAGTAAATACTGGTGTGTAGTAAATACCAGTGTATCTGACAGTCTCACTGTATGGTGTTAAGTGGGGGGGGGTGGGGTGGGGGGGGGTGGTGTTGTTATTACCAAACCTAGCCCTTCTTGTATACCGAGTTTTGTCAAGGAAGCAAATCAGGACTATAAATAGCATTTTTCCTTACGTTGACTGTTGTCCAGGCTGTAAGTCTCCTTGTGCCTTGATCTGCAGCTTGGACTTCCAGGTAAAATGTTCCAGCCTTTCCTGCTATAGAAACTGTGAAAATCTGCCCTGTATTTTCATCAATGTCAAATTCATTTGTTTGCATATTCACTAAGCTGTACAGCAGAAGTCCGTTGTCTCCTGAATCTGGATCTGTGGCCTGGGTTTAAAAAAGGTGATTTGTGTAACTCAGCTTGTGGCTTTTGGGCTGTACCATTGCCCTTCAATCATTAAACTCTGCAGTTTCTATTTGTAAGACTGGAGTATTCTAGGATAGTGCTGTCATATTTCTTTCTTTGCACTAAAAGTGGGGCACAAACTATCAGAATCAGACCAAGGGTATGAAAGGGGAAATAAATTTACCATAAAGTCTGGAGGATTATGCTGCAAGCATAAAAGGAGCAGACTAGAACAGAGAGGTAACACCAGACTTAGAACAAGATGAGAATGGTTCCATTTTGAAATCAAATTCCTTTTGGGGTCTGACAGATAACGAAGTGGTTAATAGTGCCAAAGAGAGAACGGTAGCCTGTGTAGTATGTAATCTGTAACAGCAGCACGAGCCAGAACAGACTGTATAGCTCTTCTGACAGACCCACTAGTAGGACAGGTATGGACCAGTTCCCTAAACATCCCATCTGTCACCAGCACTATGTTAAACCTGGTTGATGGGCAGAATCTGCATCAAGCTTTCAAGAGCAGACTGAACAGCTCCTTTAACCCAGTTTAACTGTGGAAGAAATCCAAATCTTGGAAGAGATTTCTATCCTCACGAAGAACACAGAAAGCTACTCTACCTGAACTGTAATAACCGGGTACTTGTACGGCACAGAGTTTGGTATCCGAGCAGAGTAGGCATCATTCAAAAATGCTGGCTCTTCATTTACATCCTGCACCAAGATTGTCAGCATTGCCACATTTTGAGCAAGCAGGCCTATGAAAAAACCACAGGTTAACTGCAACAACGAACACTGGCAAAGCACAACTTTCAAAGGCTACGTCAGGCTGTGGCTTTGCAGCAGTATCTCTGCTGCATGGGAGGAAGAAGGAGAAGAAAGGGAACGCAGCAGGGATGTGCCCAGAGGAGCAATATCTCACTCCTTCAGGGGCTTCAGTGAGAGCAGGCAGTTCAAGGCAAGAGGTGACAGCAGCTGGCTGTGCTGCACCAGGTAAGAGACAGGCAGGTTCCTTCAGCTCCTGCTGAGTTGTCCAATGCCCAGCTATTACATTCTTCTCTGAGACCACGGTAGGGCCCTGTGAGGGTTTGCACCCTTGAGGGAAGGCTGCTGGCTTTCCTCTGTACAACCTTGAACTTCAGCTTTTCATCTTTCACATCAGACTTTTCAGTTAAAGAAAATCATGATTCCTGTATTGGGTTGTAAACACAGAAGCTGTGTTCATTGCCCCAGATTTAAGTTGGAATGTCCTTCAAAGCAAAAAGTTACCTGAACGCTGGATTTCTGTGGCAGATAAAATATTTTCATTTGCTTCAATTAAAATCACATACTGAGAAACTTCCTCATAGTTCAAATTAATCGCTGTTCTCAGCTGACCACTTTTCGGATCCAATCTAAAATGACCTGAAAGGAAAAACATGCACCTTCATTGTTATAGCTACTATTTCACTTGTACCCCTCCTACGTCTCATGTCTTTGTTGCTCTTAGGATGTTTCTAGGGGTCCTCTGCTCTTCAGAATGCGAAATGCAACACTTCCACTGGCTGAGCAGCAAAGGCATCACAGCGGGGGTGACCAGACAGGCCTTAAACACGTAAAGGATCAACATACTTGGAAAACAGAATTTCAGCTTCTTGTTGCACAACTCCTTTTTCACCGATTTCCGAGTTTACTCTCAGTTTCCAATTACTCACTTTTTTGTGTGCCATGTGGAGCTGCAGCACAGCTGCAGAAGCAGAAGGAGGGCAGATGCCCTAATATAGGTGCAAGTGCAAGGAAATGATAGACTAAAAGTGACTGGCAGGGAGGAAGCTGCTTGCTAACAAGAACTTCTATTTTGGCTCTTATCAGCTTGCAAATTATCCTAACTTAATGCTACAGAAACTCATTTTCTAGCAAGTTACTACCCCCTCTTTAGCCAAAGAAGATTAATGAAGTCCATGCTGAAGAGGTCTGAAAGAAATTCTTTGTGTACTTTCTTATTTTTTTTAAACGAGACAGATTTTTATCCTTGGTCTCCATCTCCTCATTTACATACAGCAACATCTGCCACACAGAGACAGGTTATTCTGTTATCTCAGCTATTTTAACTCATAAGGGAAACAGCACTCACCTTTTTCATTGCCAGATACAATTGTATAATCAATCAGTTTTCCTAAAGTTTCGACCATAGTAAAAGCGTAAATGAAATAATCCACTCCTGTGTTTTCCAAAACTGAAATGCTAACATAAAAATAAAAGATAAATCATAATGTTAAATTGCCCAGCAGCTGCTGCACTGGCAGGCTTTGAAATTTAACTTCTTAAGAACGAGTTCTCTGTGGAAAATCCTGCCCCGTCCCCACTAGTTGTTTGTTAGAGCTCACTGGGTTTCAGAGTGCAGTGCAAGCCCTGCTTCTCTAGCCAGACATTTTTTTTATCCTTGAGTAAAGGCTAAGGAAGAATGTTTTATTAGTGTGCAAGAGGAAAGGGACAAAGAGTCTGGCTTACACAAGCTGCACGATAAAGAAATAAAAGGCAATGTCTCAAATCACATCTCAGAACCATCAGCACAGCAGAATGTCCTGGATGTTTTATTTAAAAAACAACCTGGGATGTCCTTTCTTCTGTGTGGGAGAATACAAAAATGAGCTTCAGCTTTACTATGTTTTCCACTACCAGGAGAACACGAACCAGTTATATAAGTTAATATGAAAGCCTCACCTGATTCTGCTCTCGTTAAACCGAGGAACAAATGGACGGTTGTCAAACACATTAAGAGTAATCACTGCAGTGCCATTTAAAGGTGGAGATCCGTTGTCCTTAGCCATCACTGTTAAATGGATCTCTCCAGATCTAGACAGGTTTCCAGTTGTAATTATTTTCCCTTCACTCATATCTTCTATCAGGAAGAATGGGCTGAAGTTTTGGTCAGGGAGGATGTGGTACTCAATAAGGCCATTTTGCCCCTGCCGTGGAAGGAACACAACTTCACACTATTGCTTGCAAGTGCCCCAAGTCCTCTAGTACAGACCCACTGGAATCCCCCTATTTCCATGCTTAAATGGACAGGGTTCCATAGGCATTTTAAATAATTAGAGAGAACCAGGCTCAGAGCTACTTCATGCTTAAGCTGTAACACAAGAGCAGCAGCAGGGGAAAGTGCCAATGGGCAAAGCCCTCCACCATGCCAAAATAATTTTGAAATTCCAAGATTAAAAAAACACAACAAAACAAAACCTCAACCCCATAGCAATACTAAAGAAAACTACATGCACTGGGACTACATTTTGAAGGGTAGGGTAAACACTGAAATAAGGGATTTAACATGTCTAAATACCTCTAGTGGATTTATTTCAAGAATGATAACCTGGGGTTAGCTGTGGTAGGATAGGGGCTGATAACACAAAGCAGAAGAAAATTCACAAGCAGTAGGCCAGTTCACAGTAAAAATGTGACAAAAAATAATAAAAAAAAGATGTCTAAAAAAAAAAAGTTAAGGGCACATACATAGCTTGACAGTCAGAACTGTGTAAGAGAGTCATCTAAAGGTGTGATGTCAACGAGAATAAGCCAAAGTCCCTTGGACCCTTTTCACACCTCGAGGAAAAGCACAGCCTCCCCACTGCTGTGAGGGTAAGCCCTATTCCTGCCTGCCACGGGACAGCTGGATGCTGTTTACTCTGTGCACATCACTTCTTTCCTGAGACAAGCCATTTGGACCAACCCTTAGGGTGTGTCGTATTGCACTTTGCTCTGTATTTTGGAAATGCATCGTATTCTGTTCTTCCATGGCTCTGCAGCAGCAGGATCAAACCCTACCATGAATACCTGTTGTCACTAAGTAATCTGTGGATTTATAATTATATCAGGAACAGGGAGGAATAGAGACAAAGTCTAATAAATTCAGTGCTGGACTGTGCCTTAGAATCCTGAAAGGGTGGCACAGGGAGGATAAGAGCCACTTTGCGTGGCAGAGGACCAGACATATTATCTGAAGGATAAGTTTCATGAGGGTCATAATGCAGATCTCACAGAGTCCAGCATCTTTCATAAGCATTTCACTTTTTATAGATATTCATTAAGAAGAATGATAAAAACCCAGACCATTAGATTATTTGCAGCAATATACCACAGCTGCAGCTACTTTAACCAAAATTATGTGTGAAGAAACAGGAAGGCACTTCCTACACCTATTTTGTTGTCACTTCTAGATGTTTCATCTTTTAAATAATGCAATCACTAGTGATGTTGTCATGGTGATCTGGATGACTACTGGATATCTCTGCCAGTGCCTGGATACTACTTGATGGGTGCAGTACAGATACATTAAATAAAATTACTTTACAAAATGGGGACAGAATTAGCTGGGGTACCACACTTCAGAGGCATTTGGTAAGCAGACATTTCCAGGTTCAAGCCAGCTACACGATGTTCAGCTTTTACAGGTTCTTCTACTTCAGAAGTTCAAATAACTTCACAGACACTAAACTGCTTCAGTCCCTGCATACTTCTGAAAGACCAGTACAACTCAATATAATAAGGGGAAAAATTAAGCTGAAGAATAATTAAGCTGAAGAAGCATGTAATTAAGCTGAAGAAGCATGCCCAAAGACAGGGACTACATCAGTGTCAAGGCAGAAACATCAAAAGTCCTAATTTCCAATTCCCAGTGCTGTTAGTCAATCAGGATTTAGTTTCTGCTACATTTGGCATTTCATGCCTACAGAACAAATATATTTGCGCTGCAGTTTAAAGCAGTGTCAAAACCAAACAGGAGTAGTTACCTGATCTTTGTCAGTAGCACTCACAGTTATGACATGAGCACCTACAGGATTAACCATGTTTATGGAAGCGGAATAGGAATTCTGAGCAAATACTGGAGCATTATCATTCACATCAGTCACTAGAACAGTGACATGAGTAGTTGCCTGGAAAACAAAATGGTTTCATGCATTTTAGAATGTTGTATTCAGCAATATTTTTTGTTGTTATTTGCATATGCAACAGAAAGCATAAATTAGACTTGGAAAGTGCTGTAGTAAAACATTGTGTTAGGTTTAATTTTGTGAACTCAACATCGGAGATCACTACAGGATTTTAATACAAGAGAGGCAGGCATTCAATGTCGCAGTAGAATTCTACTTCTTGAAAGGTGTCTTAGTGAGTAAGAACAGGATGTGTTTAGAAGGCCAACATGTCCTACTGCTGCTGCTAGATGCAGTTCAGGGAACCAGACATGTTCAAGTTCTGTTAAATAAACGTGTAATAACTTTTCAAATAAAAGAAATACAGCAGACAGAATGAGAATTTTTTGAGAATGAGAATAATTTGCTGAAAATTACTTTTTTTTTTTCCCCCATTAAAAATTATCATGGCATTTAAAGTACTAACAGTAGCAGGCAGGAATCCCAGCTCCCCAGCACAGGTTAGTCTGCAAGCAATTCAGGGTCAAATTCTGCCTTGCATGATTTTGAAGTATTTCAACTAATTATGGATTATAATATGAACAGCATGGACAAAGGTTGCAAAAGTCTGACCCTAAACATGATTAGGTATCTGACTTATTCTGCACAATAAACGTCTTTGATAGATCTCCCTCCCACTAGTTCAAAATCCACTCTGAATGCAAGAGTCACTGTTTTTTACAATAATGATATTTTACCTGATGGAAAGGGCTAGATTTATTGTTGACTGCATTCACTGTAAGGGTGTATTTATTCATAGTTTCGTAGTCTGGAGAGTTCTTTATCTTAATGTAGCCATGCATTTCATCTATTTCAAATACATTTCCTCCACCTTCTGAAACACATTTAAAGAAGCATTATCAATGAATGCATCTTAGAAGCACATAATTAACTATACTCTTCAATTATATGTTTACTTGTGTCCTGAGTTTATTAAAACAATTTTTTAGATATCATATAGGTAATGTAGAAGAAAACCAGAAAATACTTGGAGTGGATGAGCATTTGAAATGTGAGCCGATAGAATGGTTTAACAAGTTTTGCAGGCACATCTGTCACAAAAGTAATAGTGCTTGAGGCATGCAAATGACGATGGACAGCACATCGGAGTTCTGGGGTGAATCTCTGGAAGAAAGTTCCTCCAAGTGTGTGCAATAATTAGAGGAGATTAGAGGTGTTCCCAGGCATTTTTATAGTCCTTTGACCTTCTGTATATTCAGTCTCGTGTCTGCTCGTTGCAGTCACGAAATGCTGTGACAAGACAATGTTCCTGCCAAGATCTCTAAGAGAAGATAGGACTGAATTTATTCTGTCTCTAATGGAGGTGGGCTGAGTGACACACGGGATCTCAAAAGAAATTAGTTTGCCAGAAGACCTGGCAGTGACTTTTACTGGGTTTGGCCACCCTTGTCCAAAACCACCTCAGAGTCTGTATGCATATTGGAAATAAAAGACTCTAAAAGCATATAAACTGGATACATATAGCTCTTGATGGCCTATGCAACAAAAACTCGACTCCTGCAGGCTTTGGTCCAGAGGAGTCTAAATCTCCAGATGTAGAGCCTAAATCTGTCAGATTTAGGGGCAGTGGCAAAAGGTGCACTCTTCTCAACTGTAACTCCATCAACTACCCCAGTTAAACGTGACTGGAAGCACAAACCGGAGCCCTCAGCCACTGCAGTTCACCAGCTGGCACATTAATGAAAAATGAAATTGAAGGCAGTTTTTATTAATAGCCTCGGCAGAGATCTGCGGCAGCAGAGTAGGTGACCTGCTGTCTGTTGCAGCTCCCCTGCTGCAGAGGTAAAGGCATCCAGCACAAGGGTGAAGATGGCAGCTCTCCAGCAGCCCTTGGTAGTGACTCAGGTCCCTGACACACTTGTGATACCATTTACATCTGCTCCTAGTAGCTTGTGAAATGTTCAGAGTCCACAGGCTGAGGAGAGGCTTAATTTAGCAGCATTTAATACCTGGCACAGGCATTACGGGTTCTACAGGGCAGGGACCAATTAGGCCCTAGACCCTTATTCCTCATTCAATAAAGCTGTGGGCATTTTTTTTCATTAAAATTACACCTGCTGATTGCAGCTGCGGCAGTCAAGTAGCTAAAGATTGTCTTAAAAGCTCATTTTTTTAACAGAATTGAGTATGATTAAAAGCACAACAATTTGTAATTTCTGCAAAAGAAGTTCCTACTCAGTTTGAAAGCTGTATGAACACAAATTAGTAAAATACCAAACCAGGTGAAGGTGAAACTTCTTGGCTTATGTGGACAGGGGTCAGGAGAGAAAACACATAATGCTATTTATGCTTGTAACAGTATAGACAACAAAGTGACAGTTGTTCCAGTGCAGTAAGAGAATTCCTTTTTACCTGTAAGGCTATAAAGAACAAAGGCATTGTCTCCTGTGTCTCTATCCGTTGCTGTGATTTTTCCAACTATGGATCCCACAGGTGTATTTTCATTTACACTGAGTTCAGTCACTGGATCAAAAACAGGTGGCCAGTCATTAACATCAATGATCTTTATGACAACTGTGCAGTAACCTCTTTTCTTCTCAGGGATTCCATCATCTTCAGCATATATCACAATCTGCAAATTACGTAATTATTGGTAATGAGAAATCATACAAATAGGTACTTGCATAAGGATTAAAAAAAATCTCAGTGAATTTTAAGTTTTGAAGTATTTTTGAGAAATATAAAGTAAAATTCTGAATTCACCTCAAAATTATTATTGAAAAGGGGTATTTGGTCAATTAAAAAAGGTCTTTCTATATAGAACCAAGAAATTCACCAATATTTTTGCTTGAAGCCAAATAATATCATTAAAAATATCCAGCAGTGGCAGCAACAATAAAGATTAACTGAGAATCTTATCATCTGCCAAGGTCTCAGTCCAGTGCAGATTCAAGCAAGTAGCACTGAATATATGAGCTGTCATTGTGAAGTGAGTTATTCACATGCAGAAGCATTTGAGAGTTTGTAGGACAGCTGAACAATGAACCTTGCTTGAATTTCATTATAGTCTAAAGGCAGTGTCTTGCTTTAAATAATGCACCACATCTCGAGATGCTCATATTCTGAAACAATGCATAAAATGTTCAAGCAATCCCAAGCTAAACAAAAACACAAAAGAAGCATCACCTGTTACCCAGGAGGGGTGTGTGTAATAAAAATAATAATAAAAAAATATTAATAAAAAAAAAAGAGTACTGAATAACAAAAGCTGAAGAAATCTATAACAAACCTGATACTCTGTAGGTTCCTCTTCATAATCAAAGGAGTCAGTGGAATAAAGAATTCCAGTTGCTTCATCTATCCTGAATTTTAGTCTGTCTCCACTAAGAATGCCATACGTTAGGAAACCATTTCTACCTGTATCCTTATCCTGAGCTTTCAGGTGGACGATCTGAGTAGCAAGTAAATTCTGTGGATGAAGAACAGATTGAAGCTATCAGAGACTGGTTAGCTGCAATTTCTTGAATCACACAAAAAGGGGGAAGTAACAGGTACTGCATATACTTACAATAGTATAGACATCTTAAATTCAAAATTATACAGCTTGTTCAGCACAGTAAGAGAATCTCTTGTTGTCGCTAATTTACAGAAGAAAACTATTTCTGCCCCCACATCTCTACCTACAGTAGTTATCTTCAGGAAGCAGAATCATGATTTCAAAGAGACCAGATGTTTACCTCAAGCATCTGACTTGCTGTTGAGTAATTGTTCATAGTTAACAGCCTCTACTCCTATGAAACTCAATGGATGTTCTCAACTTCAAAATCACGTTTCTTTTTGAACACTATCTGGCTAATGATTACTCTTCAAAATAAATGATCTATTTCTTCCTTTTTAAAAACTTTCCTTGCATCAAGATTGACAGTAAATGTCTGTGTTTCACTTTCATGGCCATTTGAGACCTGATCTGAAGTTATTTGATTCAACATGGCATCCAGCAATTCCAACTATGTAAACATTTCACATGGAAATCAATTTTTAAGGTTGGGAAATGTGATTCTAATTCTTCTCCATTAAGCTAACTGGGAACATTAGAAATAGGTGTAATAATTAAAACTATATTTAGCTCAGTGTTAGAAATGGACTAGATCAGGGGTCCTCAAACTACAGCCCGTGGGCCAGATATGGCCCCCCAGGGTCTTCAATCCGGACCCCGGTATTTACAGAACCCCCCTGCCCCCCTCCCCCCGCTGGGGGCTGGGGGGGAAACCAAGCAGCCACAGATGACTGCCTGCTACTTAATCCGCATGCTGGCCCCCTGGTTAAAAAGTTTGAGGACCCCTGGACTGGATCTTAAATCAGTTGTGGCTGTTAAAGAGAACATTTGTGAATCAGCTGGGAAGCTCAAAGGCAAGGTACGTGCTACATAAAACATAAACATATTTAATGTGCTTCTTTTAAGAAAAGTAGCTAGCAGATTAAAGTGTGAAAAGTGTTGTTTGACAATTGAAGAGTTAAATGTTGAACGGTATGCTTTTGCATTATTAAATGCTGTGGCTTCTTAAATGCTGTGGCTTCTTTGGTAGGTTATCGTAAGGTAACAACCACAAACATCTGGCTTGCTTTCTGCCACCGATTACCTTGAGTCAGGAAGAATCACAACAAACTGTACATAAGCAAGAGGAGAAATGTTGCTAAATTAGAGACTTTTGCCTGCTGCTTCTCTGTGTGAAGCTCCCTTACAAAAGGCTGAGTGAGAGCCTATGAGGTGCCCAGCACATCCACTAGATTTTGAATGCACAGGAACATTCTCTGTGTGCAAATATGCAAAATGGAGTGGCTGTTTTTTTCTTCATGAAGCCCCTTTTATTAATAAAGGTTTCACTTTTTCTTCAGTATGTCCACATATCTAGACCATTCTCTTTGTACATTTGGATTTTCAGCTTGAAATAAACTTTAAAATATCATATGGCAGAACAGAATGGTAAGCCTGTCCAGTTTCTCCAATTCCAGATTGTTTACTTGTATATTTACCAAAATATTTTTTTATTATTTTTAGGATTTATTTTTGTGATTTGGTTTGGATTACATTTTCTTACCTCTTTCAGACTTGCTTCTAGTAGAGAGAATAGGAAAACTGGAGGGAAATCATTTTCATCAATAACTTTCACATTCACATTAACTTCATTAAATATGCCAGCATTAGATGAATCTGTTGCTCGCACCTTGAAAATAACTGGAAAATCTTCCACTTTAAAATTCTTTGTCGTTCTTATGATACCAGTGGATGCATCAATATTGAAATACCCTGTTTGAAAAACCCCAGAAATTATTCTGTTTAGGATGTTATTAGTTAAAACTGAAGATATGAACCCTTCAGTGCAAAATATACATTCTGTATATGAATATTATATGCTACAGTATTATCCAAAGAGCAAATAAAATTCAACATGTAGTTACAATAATGTCAGGTATATCCAGGGCAGCAACATAAACAAATAATTCAGAAGGTCAGACAGGAACCAAAGGGGAGAACTTTACTCCACCACTCTCCAGTCAGAAGGTCTTCACTTCCTCTGAAACAGTCAAAGATTATTTGCTGCTGTTTCAGGCAGAAATTATTTTATTTCCTATGAAGTCCTGTTCTTACTGCAGATGAGGAATTCGGCAAATAACTTCAAGGAGACCACAACTTAATACAAAACACTTTACAAAAAAGAAATACAATGTGGCTATGTTTGATGATACAGTAAAATTCAGCTCTGTTTAGTAAAAAACAGACACGTTACATGGGATCTACTTGATCCCATGTAAACTTACTCTATGCATTCACATTCATTAAGAAAAGTTGCTGAGTCAGTTTTTCTACCAGCAGTCTTTATGCTCAGTGAGGTATTCTTTCCCCGGTCACTGTAACTTTATGCCTGACCAGGTACCACCTGATCTTCCTGTAGCAGACATAAACCTATACAGTTGGTGCACTCAGCTCTGTATCATGTGGCTCTAGCTACCCTGACAGAAATTCAATCATGTGCCCCATATCAAGTTGGTACATCTGGTTGATACACATCCAGTATTAATGGCTGTAGAACTGAGATAAAAGCAAAAAGAGAGAGAGAAGAAATAATCAAAAGCAGCTAAGCACTCTGCAGCGCTAGTTGTTTAACACACCCTCTTCCTCGTTATTTCACATAAAGAGCTTACCTTTTCCATCTCCAGATACAATAGTGAATATTACAGGGAACTTATACAGCACACCGATATGTTCCACAAATGTATCTGGCAGCGTCTTCTCACTCAGAGGGGCAGGCTGATAGACTGCTTCAGAGAACACCGGGAATGAAATGGTGATGGGAGCTATCGTTACTGACACCTGCGGAGAAAAGATGATCACAGCAGTTATGTTTCCAGGTTTAGCAGGCTTTTCTATTGAGGTATGCAACGGCAGAAGTCCATAACTTTATCATTAAGAACAAGCTTACGATTGCTGCATGCCAACACATCAGTGCCTTGAAGGCAGCACAGGTTAGTGAAAAAATGCCAGCAACTTCATCAGTTTAGGTTCACCTGTAGGCTTTCCTAAATCTTATAATCATAGAAACATTTAGGTTGGAAAAGACCTTTAAGATCATCAAATCCAACTGGACTTTCTCTCTCTATTTAATATAGGGAGTCAAACTCTCTATATTAAATAAAGGGATTCCATTTCATTGCATACAGCACATTTCAAATTACTTGTCTAGCTAAACAGCTCTCAGATGTACTAATCTATATTTACAACAAATTCTTCCACTAGAGAATGTGTGACCAGAGCAGAAACTTGTAAGTACATTCTTTTAAAATCATTATAACTGAGTTTATACGTGAAAAAAGGTGACAGGCAATAAATAATGCCTTCTGCTTCACAAAAATAATTTACCTATTTCTAAGTGATACTAGACAGCTGCTGTCCAATGCTCTGAAGAATGATGGCTCATAAGCCTACATTTTAAGGTGCTGTTGAATATAATTTTCTACATGTTTTTATCCACATACATTTCTGGTCCCTTTTTTTTTTGAATTCTGCTAAGCTGTGATATTTAGTGGCAAAAGTTATGAGCATTGTGTAAGAAGATATATCTTTAACATTTCTCAGTCTTCAGGTTAGAACTTTTTTTTTCTTGTATTTCTAGGAAAACAAATAGGAAGGCCTTATTTGATGTCTCCCGTTTATTCTGTCGCATACTTCCATTATGTCCCCTCTGACTGCCCCACTTGTTGACCTTGCACAGAAGTCTCCACTCCTCTAATGTTCCTCCCTCACAGTCTAGAGCTTCTGTCTTTCTTTTCTACAATGGAATAATGATCACAGCCGTGATGGGTGGTGTGCCAGCAATTGCTGTAGCAGCATAACTTTGTAACTCCTCATCTTCTATCCTGTTTCTGAAACAAAAGCGGGTCTCTGACATTCTGATACCCATTTTGCATTAGTTCTGTCTCACTAATACCCATTTCCTGGTGTAGTTACTCTCACTTTAGAATAAAACAATCTGGAGAATAAACTGCGCAAGTAGACACTAAAGTAAAAATGTTAGTACCTCTACAGAAGTTGAAAGAGGCAGCAGACCCAAATCCGTAGCAGTGACCATCAAGGAGTAATACAGGGGAACAGTCTGTTTGGATAAGTCTCTTGTTAATGTGAGTACTCCTGTGCTGCTGGAAAGACTAAAGAGGCCTTCTGAGTTTCCACCTGAAGGCAGAAAAACAAATATCAGAGATGTTCAATGGAGCCAGCAGAGAAAAACGACTGAATTGTATGCCCAGGATATAAGAGAGACAGGTTGAAATCCTGATCTGTATATGTGACTTGGAGCAAGACACCTGGTCTCTCTTGATTTTGCATCCACGTCACTGAACCATTTTGGCTGGAAGTGCCCTTATGAGGACTCTAGTCTAATCTCTTGGCTCAAAGCAGTCATGAACAAATTCAGAGCAGGTTGCTCAAGGCTTTGAACCATAAGGTGCTGAAAACCTGTAAGGATAGCCTCTCTGGGCAACCTGTTCCAGTACTTAGTTATGCTCTTTTTTTAAGGATTTTTTTTCCTTTTACATCCAGTCAGAACCTGTTATTTCAATTTATGACCCTTATCTCTCATTCTCGTGTCATACAGTTTAGTTTAGCAGTATGCAAGTAGCCCAGTAATAACCACCCACAAGATTTTTGTCTAACATACCTGAAATATTGTAGAAAATGCCTTCATCATAACCCTTGCTTTCATCTCTTGCATTGATATCTACTACCAGTGTGCCAGCTGTAGAACTGTCTAGAAGGATCTGGTAATATGAGGGCTTGTCAAATACAGGTCCTTCTTCATTAATATCTTCCACGGTAACTAAAAAAAAGAAGGTGCATATCTGAATGCAAACCTGAGTTTCACCTAAATGGTTACAAGCAATTTCTTCAGTTAATATAAACCAGTACAGCTCCTCTGAATTGAGTTGGAGCTCTTTCAATTTAAACCAGATGGCAACCTTGTTTTCTGTACTTCAAAATGATTGCCTTTGTGGATTAAATTATTTATTGCTCAAGCAATAGTTTCCCACAGTGGCTGCACTTCTGGTGTCCAGGTTTAGGCTGGGATAGTTAATTTTCTTCTTAGTAGCTGGTTCAGTGCTGTGTTTTGTAATTAGTATAATAATAATGTTGATAACATACTGATGGTTTTAGTTGTAGCTAAGTGACATTTATACTAAGTTAAGGTCTTTTCAGCTTCTCAGGCCCTGCCAGTGAGAAGGCTGGAGGGGCATGGGAAACCATGAGGGGACACAGCCAGGAGAGCTGGACCTGAACTAGCCAAAGGGATATTCCAGACCACAGAATGTCATGCTCAGTGTAGAAACTCAGGAGAGTTGGGCTGGGGGGACAATTTCTGCTCAGGGACTAGCTGGGCATCAGCATGGGGTGACTAATTGTACTGTGCATCACTTGGGTTTTTTCCCTTTTGAGTTTTATCCCTCTCTCCCTTTCCCTCCTTTTCATTACAATCATTGTTGTTATTTTAATTATTGAATTGTTCTTATCTCAACCCATGAGTTTTACCCGTTTCCTCAATCTCCTCCCCGTCCCTCTGGGAGGGGGAGCGAGTGAGCAGCTGCATGGTACTTAGTTGCTGGCCAGGGTTAAACCACGACAACTGGCTAGCACGCTGTCACTACTCCGTCATGAACAGTATCATCTTATTGTTTCTTTGGGCTCCCTTCTGGGTCTGTATTCATCTGGTATCTCTAGTCTTTGGCTTAGATTGCAAGCATTGTGAGACAGGATTGCTTAGCTTTATATTTGTACATGACCTGGCACAACAGGGCCGTGGTCCCCTGTTAGTGAAGCTGGCTGCACGGTAACACAACTAACAGAGAATAACACAGAACCAGAAGTAATAAATAAACCAATACTTCCAGTCATACTGATCAAAAGTAGGGCTGGCCAAAACCTAGGATACCAGCTTCACAGAAATCTTTTTATGTTGTGCTGGGAAAAAAAGATTATTATTTTTATTTTAATGTATATTATACATACGTATATATGTATATTTTATATTTTATGTATATTAAGGGAAAAACCAACAGCAATCAAGAACTGTTATTTTAACAACACTAACAATCATTGTCAACATTTTTTTACCACCCTAGAAGCAGGCCTTCTCTAGAAAAGCAGATCAAGAACCAAGTTATGCTTTTGGCAACCTTTTCAGTCAAAATATCAATAGGTACTCAAACAATGCCACAGAAAAACCTGTAAATTCATTGAAGTAATGTCTGTTTGAAAAATCTTCATTTTTGACAAGCCAAACATTTTTCAAGAAAAATTTAATCTGGCTGTAGTGAAAAGGCAACATAATAATTTCCAATAATTTACTTTTTATAAAATCTTTATGCCTCATAATTACATATGCTGAAATATTCCCTAAGGGAAATGAAGATAAATTTTCTGTTGCAAATAAGAGCTACCTGTAATGTTTGCTGTGTCCTGGAGATATGGCACTCCAGGATTGAAAGCTTTCAGAATAAATGTATACTGGGAATGACTTTCGTAGTCCAGAGGTTGAAGAGTTGTAATATTTCCAGAAAGTTCTCCAACATGAAATGAAGAAGTCTCTCCAATTATGGTATAATGAATCATGGCATTGTATCCTATATCTTCATCTGTGGCTGCTGCACTCAAAATCTAAATGAGAAAAGCAAAACAAAATGAAAAAAAACACAACAAATCCACCAGGCTTGGAGCAGAACAAAGAGAGTGGCAAAACTACACATAAGACTGGTACTTATTTATATAGTGTTTACTGACTGAATTACTCATATGCCATAACTGCATTGCTAGAATACTGACACAGCGTATAGCAGGGCTGGTGAGAGGTGTTACAGATTCTCAGGTGGCACCTCTTCCCTTGATTCCTGTAAACCATTAGTTCCCATCTAATATGGAGCCAGAAATTAATACACTGGGAGAAGACAGAAAACCTTAAGAACAAAGGGATGCTGGATATATGCCTAACACCTACAGCAGCTTTAAACCATGTTGCCCATAGATCCTCTAAAAACTAGATCCATGCAGTGTGGCATCACTGCTGGGGACAGGAGGGAAAGGGGGAGTGGCACAAAGAAAACTTTAGAAGAGTCAGTGGGATGGATGCTGCACTGTCATGTAAAACAAACACACTGTGTGATTTTACAGACTCCACAAAGTAAAAAAATATGTTTGCCACAGCACAGTCATCATAGATTACTACCACTTCCAAGTTTAGGTAAAAAAAGAACTGCAGAACAGCCTATCTATTCTTAATGCCACGTACCACATGTGGAGGCTCATTCTCTTTTACAGTCATGGAGTATGATTTCTGGGGGAACACTGGTGGATTGTCGTTCACATCTTCCACAGTGATGCTTAGAACTAAGCTTGCAGATTGGGAGGGTTTGCCAGAATCGGTAGCCTGCAAAGAAACAACTTGTCATTAAATGAAGCACTACACTGATACAAACTTATTTTACACATTCAATCTTGTTCCAAAAATTGTGAAACTTTGTCTCAGAAGGCTTTCTGCTGGGCTGGTTATCACCCAATGGCACTGCTCTAGCCCTGTACTTGATTAGGTGTCACACGTCTTCCGGTAGCTGGTGTCCTCAATGTATCATATGCTCTGCCTCATTTAATGAACAATTAATCAAAAGCTCAAGCCTGGATCCAGATCAAATTTGTCACATGGTCAGATGTGGCACTAATTAAAATAAACCCATGGTATACAGATGCATATCTGTGATATGGCCTTTAAGAATAAGGAAATCCCTTGCATTTTGAGGGTTTGAAGTGTCTACAAAGTAAGCTGTGAAGGGTAGCTAGAACGTGGCACATTCACAGTCGGTTTTACATTGCACAAACATCCACCATAGGAAAGATCTAATCCCTAGGTACGTATATACAATTGTCAATTAGTCTTAAGAAGTGTCCACTTTTATTAATCCTAAAATTTTTAGATGACACTATGTTTCCTTGCTGTCCTGAATACATTCCACAAGTTACTTGACCAGTTAAATTATTCGTCAGCAGTAAAGATCTCCTTAAAATATATTCATACATGATGGACAGTGCTGGAACACTCCTCTGTATATACAATAATTTATTAATTTAACAGCAGTAAAAATCAATTAAATCAGCTAGAATAAATAGATACTCAGATGAATGTGGGATGAAACTTTATGCTTTCAATTTTTATGGTTTTTTTAACTCAGAAATTTATATTTCAGGTATTTTAAAAAGGTCTAAATGCATATATTCTGAAAAGTGAAAAAAATAAGGGACAAAATATGGATTGGCAAAGCAGTAAAAGCAATACAGCAGTATGGCAGCTGCATGGTCTAAAATGGACGTGGGAAGACTGCAGATCTTTAAGATCTGTTGTTTATGAGTCATTTATTCACTAACACCAATTTACACAGCAGAAAACAAAGCTCTGGGTGTAAAACAAAACAGTCAAAATTCATTAATGAGTTGTCATGGAATTCACTAAGATTAAGTGTTTTTCTTGTGATTATTTGGTATTTTCTCTTTTTTATGTTGAGAATTTTTTTGTGAATGTGCATCAAATTTGTCAACTTACTATTATTCTCAATTCATAACTGTCCACTGTCTCTCTGTCTAATGATTTTTTTGTCATCAGTTCGCCAGTAGAATTGTTAATATGGAACATTCCAGCAAAATCGTCTTGAAGAGAATAGCTTATAAGTGCATTAACTCCTATATCCAGATCAGTAGCAGAAAATATGCCCAAGTTTAGACTAGCTGCATTATTCTCAGGAGCTGATAGTTTAGTTTGAATCAATGTTGAGAAAACCGGAGGATTGTCATTGATGTCATTAACTCTCACAGTTACCTGCATTTAAAAAAAAAAAAAAAAAAAGGGGCGGGGGGGGCGGTAAGGGGAGAAAAGACACAATTCAGCTGTAAAAACAGTATCCAAAGAGAATATTGATTCATTTTAGTCTATGGAAGTCTATAAGAAAAAAAACCAACCAATCAACCAACCCCAGACCCAAAGGGATACATAACAACATCAGCATTTTTCAGCATTTGAGCATTTTCACAACTTCAGCATCTTGGCATTTTAATTTTTTTATTTTCAACTGCTACAATGAGGTAATGTATACTCTTAACTGGAAGAGATGAGCAGGATTAATAATCTGGGGCTTTTTGGTGTATCTACCTCATGCATTTGATAGAACTGGTTTCAGTATTAATCAGTTTCTCTGGTTATGGGCTGTTCACAAAGGAACTCTCAGGAAGTGATGCAATTTGTGAAGTTGACAATATTTCAAGATGGTAATATCTCCTTGGGAAAAAAAAAGGGGAACTACATAAAGAGCTCTCAAAATCCTCATGCTTGCATACGAGATGACACTTATCTGCATATTGCTTGCTTTCTAATATAATATTCTAATAATATTTTTGATTCCTCTTTAAAACACATTTTGAAGTGCAGTATACTGTACCAAAGCAACTGCTGTATTGGGTGGCACCGCAGAATCAACAGCTTCTACAATGATGTTGTATAGGTCGTTGTCTTCTCGATCCAGCCTGTCAAGAGCTACAATGTCTCCTTGGTCACCAACAGAGAACTTGTCACTCTGAGATTTCAGAGCATACACGACTTGTACAGCTATGCTTCCTGCCAGTGCCTTCACAGCGCCAACAGCTGTCCCTGGCGGCTCATCTTCTTCAATGCTGAACTCGTAGCTGGAGTTATCGAAAGTCAGTCCAAAGCTAGTGTCATTTACCAGCAAGTAGAGAGAAACAGAGGCTAGTGAGAGAAAACAAATTAAAATAGTGAAGTTGCTGCTAAAATCATCATGATCTGTGCTCTATTTTCCTAAATTTTTGAGGAACTAATAGAAAATGACAGAAACTGGCATGTAGGAAAGAGGAATGAGAAGACAAAAAAATAACAGTAGTAAGGATTAAGATGTAACACATGAAATATTATGGTTTTTATACCTAACATGTTCCAGAATAATCCCACCTCTCTGATCACAGCAGTGTTGCTTCAATAGGACATGAAAGCAAGGATCACCAATTTGGAGTTAATGGAATATGCAGGTGTTTTCCGCTCCTTACAAATCTTACACTAAATTGCTTTGTAACAAAAGAGAAGGGATATACAAAAAAACATATGAGCGCAAATTCTGTCCTGGCCGCTCATCCTATTTTAAGAAAATCAGTTGTTTTTCTTCTTCATGATAAATCAAAGCTAGTCCCTAAAAATACATGAAAAAGTTACAGAAAATACTGCATGACTGAATATTGTTTGAAAGAGCAGAAGCTTGTTTGAGGGTTGTCTGCCAGTTTCTAATTTGTTTAAACGTTTCTAATCCTAATAAAATAAAGGAAAACTGAAAGAGAAGCACAGATTAACAATATTATTTTAATACATCTTTTTAAAGTGGCTACTACTATGAAGACCTGTTTTTCTACCAGAAGCACCACTGCAAGAAATAAAAAAAACGTATTTCTAACCAGGATTACTAAACCAAACTTTCTGTTAATATGATCAGCTGGGAGGAAATCACAGGCTGAAGACCAAATATTCATCAATGCTGAAATATAACATGGATTCTAGCTTTACCTAGTTCACTTTGACTTGACAATGATGGGATTAATTTCAAATTTCAATGTTTGCAAATGTTTCATTCATGTTGGAAGGGGGGGGGGAAAGTAAGTTGGAAAAACATTAATTACCATTTGATGTAAGCTGAGGAACTCCGTGATCTGTAGCAATAACTGTCAGTGTAACAACTGTGTCAACTGTGATATGGTCCAAGTTATTGGTGAGGATGATTTCTCCAGTGCTGTTATTTATACGGAAATCATCAGAATGTTTCATGAGGCTGAATAAAGAGAAATCAGTATAATATTTGTATTAATGACCTTGGAAGTACCATCTATTTACTGTCACTTCTGTAACAAGTACTCAACAGACAGTATTTGCCTATTTATAAAGAATGGCTAAGCAACATGTTTTAATTGCAGCGTCATTAGCCTAGATATATTGGCCTTTTTATTTCCCAGTATGTCTCCCATCATGAAAAAAGACAGCACTCATGCCCTCAGTTCCCATTATACCCCAAAGCCTTTGATCTTCCCATGAACAGAAGGCAGATACTCCATGTTCAACTGCATATTCAGCAATATAAGAAATCCAGGTGACATTCATCTGAAGACTGCAGACCTGCTAATTCCCAGCGTTCTGCAAACTCTCACAGATAACTGGATTACCTTGAACACATTACTTTTTCTGATGAGCAGAATGCCATCTCATAGTTAAAAATATTCTCTTTCAAGACACTAGTTTTAAACACCCACAGGTTACTGACTCATTCATCTGTCCTTCTCAACCTACATTTTCCATGTCAAGGTATCCAGTATTTTCGAAGATCATACAAAAACTTTTCTCAATTTTTTTTTTATGCATAGTGCATAATGAAAGTATTTCTTGATGTCCTCCTCCCAGCAAACAGAAGATGTGTGAAAAGACAGTAATTCTCAGAGATTCATTTACTTCCTACTCAGAAGCTCCAACATATTATTCAAACTTTCAGAAATTCAAACAAATCTTGGCTTTTGGTTCTTGCTGCTAAGCTCATAATCTGATTGCATTCCCTTATGGGGCAATTGTGATTTGATAAACTCTAAAACACAGAGTAAAGACTGTCTTTTTCCTAAGTTTAAACATCATTACTGGTCATAGCACTTGTAAAATATCAATGAACAGGTCTTATCTTCTTATGACCAATAAAAATACTTTGTGAGTATACCCTGCTGTTTCTTTAAGAAAAGATACTTGTTAACCTCACAGATACTTACCTGTATGAAATAACAGAATTGATCCCAGTGTCAAGGTCAGTAGCAGACACGAATAGTACAGAGAGTCCTTCTTTTGCTGTTGCTACACGTACACTGGCCGAGTATTGTGCTTTTGTAAACCGAGGAGAGTTATCATTCACATCTAATACTTGAATGCTGATATGTGTGAAATTCTGGCATGTGATAGGAGAAAGGCACGATTCAGAAAATGCACAGACACTTAAATTTATGAATAAAAGGAAGTTGCAAATAAAGAATAATGTGTTTCTCTCCATTACCTGCCTTTGAGGTACTCCATTATCAGATGCCACTAACAGCAACTCATACTTTTCTTTAGTTTCTCGGTCTACAGATCCATTAATCAAAATGGTTCCATCCTAGAGAAGGTTAGATTGTTGAATGCACAGATCATTTTGATAACTTTCATACACCAAGTTCTCAAAAGAGATGAGGGATGGAAATCTTTGGTTTTCTCCTTTGGACAAATATAGTTCAGATTCCCCAGAAACATCTGACCAGTATGTCCTAGTTTCTGATCGACTTAATATTTCCAAACTACACATGTGGGCTTTGGTGTGTACTAGAATGGTTGCTGCCTACTCTTTTTACCTGATGTATCTTACTCTGTCAGGTAACTTCATGAAAAGCAGTATCTAAATATTGTTTTCAGTATATCCAAACCCTTACCTGTTGGATGCTACATGGATTATACCCATCCTCAGCTGATAAGTAGTAAGTAATTCGTGCATTCTCTCCCTCATCCAAATCAGTAGCAATTACATGTCCAACTCTAGCTGGAGCATCCAACATGTAATCTCCTTCCAGAATTTCAAAACTGTATGGCTGCATCTGAAACTCAGGGTTATTATCATTGACATCCAGAACAGTGATGTGGAACAAAGCACTTGAATTAAGCCCATCCATTTCAGCATCAACTGCCCATACCTGCCGAAGTACAAAACAAAAATGAATTTTTAGTTGAATGTATTACCATTTTAACCATCTGATGAAGATAGAAAAAGGAGTTCAAGGGAATGAAGCAGAAACGAGCCAAAACTGCAGAGTCTATCCCCAAGTTTACTTGTAAAGTGAATCCAGATGTAGTCTCCCTGTCCAGTTCTGTGTCATTCCTTAATGAAAGTATTCCAGGGATAGCCACAGTAAACAAAGTACTGTTATGAGTAAAGTGTCCATGAGAAAAGCCAGCCTAAAAAGAAAATGTAGTTAATTTAAGATTAAAATTATGAATATTTAAGTTTTAAAAATAATCTTATTAATATTAATACCTGACATTTCTATAGGACTTCTTACAGAAGTGCAAGTGCTTTGCAAGGTTTAATAAATGAAATCTTGCACCCTGAGCTATGGGAATAATGGAACTTCTTTGGCAAACAGAAACTGGGGTAGGTGGAAGCCCCCATGTAGGCTTAACTATTTCGGTCCTATACATTCCCGCCCTAGAGCTCTCTAAGACCAATCCTCATGATGTGAGGAGCAGCAACACACCGTTCAGCAGTCTGAACTTGAAGTATTTATGCTTCTTTAAAATGGACATGAGCAAGAATATTATAGCAAATCAGAAATCTCTTCCTGCAAACCAGCTCACAGTGCCACAGCTACATATGAATTGTGTTAATCTAACAAGGGGAGAAAGAAACAACTTTTTATAAAGCAGAGTGAAATTGTGTGATTTCCTATTAAAGTGGAAACTATATCAGCTTTACATATTGCTTTTTTCCCTAACTAAGGCTGATACTAAGGGCAGGTTGACTACATTACAGAAATGCACTAACAAATATTCTCAGATAGAAGCAAGTTACCAAGCAATATTAAACCAGACTTGATTATTTTGACATAATGAGCAATAACATAGAATTTTTAAAAAAATATATCTGTTTTTTATCTGGTGTGATATACATGCATTCATCTCATATGCACATGCACAGAAAACAACATTCTCTGTTCTGCATTACATATGTATAGGGAGAGAAGATCCCCCTAGCTTTGCTGATATAGCATATCATATATAATATATTATATATATATATATATGATATAAACTATTTTGTACAAGGTCTTAACTTCCTTGGTGAAGGAAGTATTAGCGCTGGCTCCATAGAAAGCAAGATGAAGTGTTTGTGACCCAAAATGTACTTATTGCCAACCATTTAAGGACTCTCCCTTTACCAATCTACTACCATGCCTTTTTGAAGATTGATGGAGAAAACCATGTCATTTTGATTTATCAGGATGAGATCAATTCGGTACCTACCTCATCCTTGTCAGTAACATTGAATGTGTAGATAGGACTACCCTTTTGTAGGTTTTCAAACACAAATACATCATAAGCTGCCTGATTAAATTCTGGTGGGTTATCGTTGACGTCTAGTATGTGCACAACAACAAGTGTTTTAGTGCTGAGACTTGGCTGCCCTCCATCAAATGCCTCCACTTCTACTTCAAATTGCTTTATGGTTTCATAATCCAGCTGCTGGCTCAGGCTGAGCTGGCCTGTGGTCAAACTGACAAGAAAGACTGGCAAGGAAGTTGGAGGTTGCTGACTAACAATTCTGTAATTCACAAGGGCATTGGCCCCAGCATCCAAATCAGTAGCAGAGACTGTCAGCAGGGCCCTTCCAAGCACTTTGTCTTCAGGGACACTGACTTCATATCTACTTGATGAGAAGACTGGAGGGTTGTCATTCACATCCTCAATGATGACTGTCAAATTGAGAGCTGCAGACAGCACGGGTTGGCCTTGGTCACTGGCAATCACTGTTAAGTTATAGAAGCCTTGTTTTTCTCTGTCCAGTTCCTTTTCCAGCAAAATTGATCCTGAGGTATCAATATCCATTCTTCCTTCTCCACCTTTCAGAGTATAAACCACTAATCCATTAAAGCCCTCATCCACATCCATAGCTGACACGCAGGTAATACTAGTTCCAGCTGGCCTGTTCTCCAGAACGTTAACAGTAGTGTTGGTTATACCAAACACAGGACTGTTATCATTGACATCTGTAACTTTGATAAACACTGTTGCATAGTCAGTAGCATTTCCATCTGACAAGGAAATATTTAGTACGTAGTTCTTCTGGGATTCATAGTCCAGTTTGGTTTTTGTCGAGATGATTCCATTGACATCGATGTCAAATGTGGCAGATTCCGTCAGTACTTGAAACCTAACTGGTATATGGGGATTTAAAGACTCATACTCTACCTGTGTAAGAGAACAACATATTATCCATACATGAATTAAACCAAATAAAACCACTGTCTAAAAAAGAATAACAGTTTTAACTACGTCAAAACTAACTTTACAATTTTATTGGTTAAAAGTAGTAAAAATCAAACCACAATATACATAACAACACAACTGGAGGAGAGGACTGCCTTATAATGGGATGCCACTAATACAGAAATGTGAATAAGTGTAATACATAATAAAGATAATAGATCACACTTTAACATTTTGTTCTGCCTTTCTTTATAAAAAAAAATATTGAATAATTAATTAACTTAGGAAGTTAATAAATTAAAACACTAAACCACATAATCTTCTCGCTGCTTTGGTATCAGACCTCCCATCTGTCTCTAGAACTCCATCTAGGCAGGAGCTATCACAGTGCCTTCTGGTGGCTTGCTTGTCTGAGCATTTTTTGATCAAAATGAGGAGAAAGTTATAGAGCTCTCGCTGCAAATACCTTTATGACAGTTCTCTGATGGGAAATCTCCATTTCCTAGCCATATCATGTCACAGGGTTTTAGATTTATCACCAACAGATGACTGAATATTGCCTGTCCTAGCCTTTGGGCCACTATATTCTCCAAAGAATGTCCAAAGTCAACAAAGAGTTAAGCGTGAAAGTTTACTTTCTTAAGCAGTTCTGTGGTTTATTTTGTTGTTTATTTTGTTTTATTAAGAAGGTTTTATTTAACTTTCTTAAGCAGTTCTGTTGTTTATTTTGGGGGGTGGGGATCTTTTTGTTGGTTTTTTTTTTTGTTTGGGCTTTTTTTAATGTTAAATGGTAGCAGATGCTGTTTAAAGGTCTGCAACGGAAGGCTTAGGCTTCATGAATGATAGGCTTTATCTGAGGGATGTAGTCAGTATGTAATGTATGTAAAGCTTGACACACAGTAAACAGAACATCTAGCTATCCATAACTCAGAGGGATATAGACATTCATAGCACGTATATTACAGGATTCTCTTACAGCTGTCACATCCTATACAAATGATAGAATAAAGTTGTTCTTACTCTTGCTACTTCAACAGGACTGGGTAGCCCTTCTTCCACAGACACATTATATGTTTTCTGAATAAACTGTGGTCTGGAATCTCCAACTGCAAAGATTTGTACTTGCACAGATGAACTTCTTGGAATTGTCCCACCTGCAAGCAAAAGAAAACAATCTCCCACCAAATGCCCCAAATACCTTCTGCCTAAAAAAAATATATATGTATATATACATACACACGCACACTTTTCCACTGGTACAGATTTTATAAATTTTTTTAAAAATCCTTACTACTGCTATTATGGTACTGCTGAGAGGTCCTAACCAAGACTGGAGTTTCATGTATTGGGTGTTACATTTACAATATATGAACCTGAATAACATTTACAATATATGAACCTGAATACCTACAACAATATTAGCACAGGCAGACAGAAAAAGGATGGATTGATTAATCTCTTTTGTAATCGTATTCCCCCCATTACCCATTTTATCCATGCAGCCATAAATCTGAAGACACAGAGCTCATACTGATCAAATCAGGGGATAACTAGGAAGGTGAAAAACACTTCGTATGCTCATGGTACCAGGTGTGGGATACCATTCCTAGGTTACACTTATCACTGTCTTTACTCAGATCATGAACGTTCACAGAATTCTCTGTTACTCTTTTAAAACAAAGAACCCCTCCATAAATATGGCTAAGGAAATGACATTTGTGCTGGTCATTCTAAAAATGGCTTTGGCATCTGCATTTTAGTCTTTCAAGACACACATGGATGTGCAAACAAAGACCAAGTTACTCATCAAATTTTACTTTAATTTTACTCCCTGTTGACTGATGACTGAGTTATAAATTCCTAGCTTTTGCCCGAGTCTCTGTATTTTGTGCGGCGCAACACCAGTCAATAGTTAAGTTAAAGGAAGACGTGAGATGTGTTATATGGATGTGTTATTGTGAGATGTGTTATATATATATATGTGTGTGTGTGTAAGAACGTGAGATACGTTCTTCCCATAGCAATAAAGAAAACTAGATTTGATGTAACAGCATCAGCAGGAAGCAGAGTTTTACAATAGATGCAGCAATTACTTCAGACCAATAAGACAGCTGTCTTATCTTCAACAAAGAGCAGATAAAAATACATGGTATTTTTTTTTTAAAAAAAAAAGTCTGGGAACCTATTTTGACAGCATTCCTTCAAATAAAATAAAAGAAAGCAAACCAAACCCAAAACGCATCACTGAGAATAGCTGTGTTGACCTGTACTAAAATCTTATCTTACCATCAATAGCTGTTACCCACAAGACAAAGTTCTTAAGCTGGTTGATTTCTAATGGGATTACTGTTTTTAAACTGATTTGTCCTGTGGATGTATCTAATTCAAAGTATTCATCTTCATTGCCATTAGCTAAGATAAAGCTTATCTCTCCATTATACCATCATATGGATCATCAGCAACAACCTGGAGAAAAAAAAAATAAATTACTCTAGTTTCTCGTGCTTTTATCAAGTAACACAGAATTTCTTATTCTTGTGCAGTTTGCAGAGAAAAACATTCAGATAGCAGATAATTAGCAATTAGTTGTGGAGTTTTCCCCCTCTCATTTATATCAAATAATAGGTCTGGATATTTTTATATATATATAGCCACAGTAAAATTCAGTTAGAACTCTGCCTGCCTGCATGTCTATTTCCTATATGATTCCTGGGTTAAACTTCAGTAAAAACATTTGTTCTTTGATGCACACACAGTATCGTTCCAGCAGTGACAGTGAAATCCTGCCCCTATGGAACTCATGTGAATGACACCAAGTTTGTATCTCAGAAAGTTTGATTCATAGTAATTCCAAAGTTGTTGGAGGTAGATTGTTCAAAAGATTATATCAGAAGCCATTAAATCATTACACCTGGGTATGAGTTTTGAGAGTGACTACCTATATATCTCAGCTCCTGAAGCAATTTCTATCTTCGTTTCCTGTTCTATGTGGTTACATGGCTTATTATCTTAAAAAAAAAGTATATTGTATCTAAGAACTATCCACAATGCTTCAGCATTCAAAATTCAAAAGCAGCCTTTCAAAAAATGATACAATTGTTTCAGTTTCTGGACTCTAATAACATTCCGGTTTCATTAAACACCTTACAACTAAATTCAAGAATCTTATTTTCTGTTTGTGGAATTCAGGATGGTGAACAGCATCTAAGATCAAGAATAAAATTCCATTATCATTTGCTCCCTGACCTGGGATACAATTAGAGCATCCAGGACACTGTGGTTATGGAATGTCAACAGGTGTAAGCTCTTAAATGAAAGGTGGATTGTTTCTGAACTCATAGGAGTTAAAAAAAGATTGCCTGTTCAATAGGACCACGACACATTAAAGCAAGGACTCATGCATACATTTAACTCTTAAAAATGTCATTTTTACTTAGTACTTGTAGTACCTGAAGAATGGACATTCCTGCAGTCATGTTGACAAAAATATCCTGTTTATATAGCAAGTCTCTAAAGGTTGGGCTGTTGTCATTTTCATCTAGCAACAATATGTTGATTGTAGAGCGTACCTCACCAAAAGGTGACAAATGATCTCTAGCAGTGACCTTTAAAAATGACAGAGCAAAATTATTGCTTTGTTCAAATGCATGTTCTGTAAGTAGTAAGAAGGATGAACAGCAGTTACAAGCTGAATCAACTGTATCACTAGTGCTATTTGTCCTCCATATAGCTCTAATGTGAAAGTCCGGATTTGATTCTTCAAATAAGCTGCTGATCTGTATCAGAGAGTCAGCTTCTTGCCAGGACAGATCAGATATCACCTGTTTGCCTCAGGTTGCTTTGGAAAGGAGTAGTCTTATTTTTAATACCTGTAGGCGAATAGACAGTATTCTCTCCCTATCCAACAGCGCAGAGTTCCTCACAGTTAGGATCCCAGCTTGACTTAGCTGGAAAGGACTGTCAGCTGGAGTGAGAATGTATGTTCCCTGGAAGCCTCCCTGCAAACAATAATGATATTTGTTATTAAATAGGACAATCACTGAGCTAGTCCCTTACGATGTCTTCTTCTTGTTTTCCAGGTGGAGAGCATTTGATTTTTTGGTTTAATTGAAGTTACAGTTCCAAGAAAAAGGGAGGGGAGCAAACAACGTGGAAGAAATATATCATGCAGACTGAGGGCAACTTGCAGCTGTGTGTCCATTTTGTACTTCTGCACTGACCTTACACAAACCAGAGCAGTTTCAGAGACAGCCAAAATTTATTCTTTGGCTGCAGTACTCTACCACTTAAACAAGTGAAATTAAGTTTTGCTTATACATATTCAGGTAGTCAGGAAAAAAAGATATCTATAGCACTATCCACTACACCCGTATAATGCAAATGCTTTTTATATTGTATTTCAGAAGCGCAGTATTTGTAGCAACCATAACAACATTGTCATTTTACCTCATCTTTGTCAGTAGCTGTTACTTGAAGAACTTCCGAGCCGTTTGGTAAATTTTCTAGAATTGAGACATTGTAACTTGATTGTGACAATACTGGATGATTGTCATTCACATCTTCAATAGTAACCAGAACTACTGCATCAGCTGTTTTGAAAACATTGTCTTGCTGAGTTGCCTAGAAAATGGAGTTTGTAGCTGTAAATTCCATACCCTGATAACAGTGAGCTGTTCCAGCTTAACCCAAGGACATGACATGACTGCATATATTCAATGACTGAAGTTTTCCTTCATTTTGCATTTTAAATGGCAGGATTCAGCCTTGACACCAACCCTTTAACATTACTATAAGAAATGCTATTAACAGCAACATAGCTTCACATATTATTTTACAAAATTGAGACCCAATATTCCCACACTGAACTCTAAAACAATCACTACCTGAATGCCCACAACAAGATATGGACATTCCTCTCTGTCAACTGCAGTCTTTACTTCCAACACTCCAGTATCCACATCGATTGAAAAGGTGTTGTTATAGGCCGGGGGTTTCACTGAAAAGCAACAAATTGCAACGGGTTACTGAGAATGAACCAGAACACCGAGTCTGATCTATCCTTTTTATGACTGTTACCTTCTCAGCTGTAGCCAAAATGAGCAGACATTCCAGATAAAAGGAGAGGGTTTTTTTAAACACTCTGCCCTCAAAACAATCATTAGGAAATTCACGCACACACCAAGTGTCTCAAATGAGCTATCTCATGAGCTTTTAGCAATTCCGTCAGGAGGAGGAAAAGCTCCCGATGGAACTGATCCCTCTAGATGGCCCTGAATGGAAATCCTTTGATCAAATGGAAGCCTCTAAACCAGCTTCCACTTTGAATCAGGAATTGCTTATTGGAGGAAGATTAAAGCTTCTAAACACTTTTTTAAATAGTTGGACCCCGCTGTAGTGACTAAACTTAGACTGATCTAGCTAGCAGAGCAGCACTGTAGTGAAGACGTATGCAGTTAAGATGTCAGACTGTACACTGCATTTCCTTATCATCCTCTTCAGTAATATAGCTGTCAGATTACTCTGTGAACGTCTAGAAGAAAGCAAAGGCTCTTACCTAATTTGATGCTGTAAACCACTTTTTCATTTATACCTGTGTCTCCATCTTTAGCCAGTATCTTTTCTGGGAGGATAGCCAGAGGACCCAACTAGAAAACATATATTAACTTGATTAACTTAATACACATAAACTTAAAATTCTTCATTCATTAAGTCACAATTTTGATTAAGAAATGAGAAACACTTATTTCAACACTGGGATCCAGAAAAAATAATACCTCTGACAAACACACTTTACAGAGGAAAATGATGACCAAAATGCCTGATGGATACACTGTTTGAGAAATACCAGACTATGAACCAGTAGTCACTGATGGAATTAATGTTAAGAACATTGAATAGTTCAGTTCCATTCCTCTCCTGGAAAACAATATACAAGTCTACACTGCAGAGCTGAACAAATACATTCCACCCAGAAATTTCCACCCTCTACAGAAAAGAAATTACAACGTAATTTAAACCACACTTTACCATTCAGTTTCTTATTTTGCTTACCTGATTGTAATGAAGCATGAAGGAATTATACTATTTAAAACTGAAACCAGGCAGCTAACTCCAGAACTGATGGGCAGTAAACAGCCTTTCCAAGTTTACAGTAAAAGCCCTGTTACAACACCTGTTTACTTGTTTGGGTTTTTTATTTCCTTTTCATTTTTTAACTCCAAACACCAAAAACTGTTTCTGTAGCAGAAAGTTTTACGTTTCATATAATACATGGCCTGCTTACCTGGCACTGGGAAGTCAACAATTAATAACCTTAAAATTCACCAGTTAGCACAAAACAAAGCAGCCCTCCATCTTAAGCTGCTCAGTGATGAAGAACCCTTGAAGGAAAAGCACTGTGGAGAGGAATAATCAACGTACATTTGCAGCATTCAGTCAAAAGTTTTTACCTGGTTTTCACTGATTTTTCCATTATACACTGATTGACTGAAATAGGGGTTCAAAGTATCATAATCTTGTACATTAATTAGTAACGATGCAGTATCATTGTTTCCATTTCTTTCCTGCATCCCAAGAGAAGGAAGAAAATAAGAAACATTACAAGAGCTTCATTTCTAGGTGGAAAACACAGCAGAATATTATTGCATGTGCTTTGTAGTGTCTAAGTATTTTTAACCTGAGAACACTCACCCTGTCAGATACTTCCATTTCTAGAAATCCAGTTCTAGGAATAATACTATCAAAAGGTAATTGTTCTTAGTTATTAACTTTATATCAGGCAGGTGTTAAACAACATGACAGCATGTGGAATGTAGTAACAGTACATTTTCTGCAGCTGTAGTATTTGCTAGATACCATGATAAATGTGGCAAATATACTTCATTTTAGTTCTACAAGGAAATGAAGGCAAATATATATTCAAATCTCAAAAAAGACGTGCAAAAAGGCTGTGGGTGGTAAGATGCAGCAAAAATAGGATAGATCCACCAGAATGAATAGGTGTATAGATGTTAGAATAGTGGAGCATAAATATGTATGATATATATACTTAAGGAAATACAGAAAGAAACGGGCAGGTATTTGAGGGGATTAATTGCTCAAATGTGAAGAATGTGCTACTTTATCTGCAGTATAAGCAGAGATGCAAACTTTGGGCTTGGGAACCCATGAAGCTGTAAATTTGTAGAAACTGAGATGTTATAACAAAGGAAGTATCATCATAGAACTATTGTGGCTCTCATTCTTCTTTCAATTTATATCATACCTTTGCTTGGACTGTTAAATTGAAAAAGTTGACCTTGTTGTAATCCAAAGTTTTATTCACCATGATGTTTCCATCTCCTTCCCTTATATAAAAGTAATCGGAATTTGGACCCTATTAGATGAATAAAAGACATATTTTACATGATTAACAACGAAATACAGTTTTTCTCTTATCACCTTTATCACTGGACTACTCCTCATAAAGGAGCAGGAATCTCTCAAACACCACCACTGGAAAGGAGAATGCTGATCCTTTTCAAACATTCTATTGCCTCTCCAGTCAGTACCATTAGACTTCCTGCCATTTATCTCATCCTATGGTCAATAACTAAAGCAGATCAAATGAATGGTGCCAGCTACGAAAGGAGCAGAGCCAGCAAGCTCTGCTGTGAAAATCTCCATTGCAGACGTTGAAATAATTTTACTTCAGATGGCTTACATATATGCACCTCAGCAGGACTGGAGATCATCAGCAAATCAAATACAAACTTTAAAAAGAGGGGAAACCATTTCACTCCTGCTTTTAAAAAGGTCCATAGAGTTCCTTAGCTTTAGCTGAAGAGCGCCTCAAAACATTTCACAAACGTTAAGAAACAAGATTCAGGATTCACTACATGCTAGGCTAATCCTGTGGCTGAAGTTCTAACTTCAAACGGTCTTCCTGATGCTAGCTTTTTGCAGATTTGTAATCTCAACTACACAGTGCAAAATGGCATACTCTGATCAGGTCCCAGGCTGTATTTCATATGAAACGTAGACAGGTGTTCACAGTCTCTGACAAACGAAGGGTACTCACCCAAAGACTGTAAGTAATGAGGCTGAACAGAGGTGAAAAATCTTTATCCTTAGCTTCCACTTTTATAACCGTGAAATTTATTGCTGATACCTTGAAGAAATAGAGATCATCAAATGCTCAGTCAACAAAAGGGGTTCCTTTTGGTATCATTCCTAACTTCCAGCAGGAAAGCTGCACCTTCTCCTTAGCGTAGGCAAATTACTTTCATTTCCATTTTAGGTTGGATAGTTGAATGTTTCCCCCTCAACCATGTGCAGCCCAGCCATTCTTTTCCAGACCCACAGAAAGGTGTAGGAAAGTCCCATGAGAGTGCATGTAATGATCTAGTATCAGTGTGGTCATGTTAGAACCTTGTATGTTTTGGCCCCAAAGAGTAATTTTAAAATATCACAAGAAAAAACATTAATATTTGCCATAACCCACCTCTGATACTGAAGTGCTATAATGGGTTTGTAGAAATTGTGGAGAATTGTCATTTATGTCTTCTAATAATACATCCCGTGCATTCTCTATCTCATTAATCTTTGTAATGGAAGCAAAAGACATGTTAGAAATTACAGCTGTGAGCGAACAGAATACTGCTAACATTTAATTTCATCATATAAAATGAGACCTTCAAAGAGACACCCCTTTAGTTCTAAAAACTGTAATGAGAGTTAGACTACCATTTCTAACAATGGAGTAGAAAGTTTGTAAAAATATTTTTAGATTAACTTTTTAAAATTTACTTTGGGTTTTCTATGAACAAAAGCACCCATTCCAATTGGCACACTGAAACAAATATACCTTCAACAAGGTACTCTTAATTCCCTGAATTGTATCTTTAAATGAATAGTATTTTGGAAAATAGTAATTTGCATTGAACTTAGACAAAATATACAGTTGATAAAACACATCTTTTTACTTACTGTTCCAATCCTTTGGCAAACAACAGCATAGAAGAGATGGTCACTCTAAAAATTAACAATCAATCAAATAAATAATATGATCTATGAACTACTAAAATGATTGTCAAAGCATATTTATGTCAAAATTATACAAAACAACTTCTGGTACTTGAATCCTCAGATATGCCGCACCAAAACACACTGCTTATAATATATATCAAAGCCATTACTAAGATTATTAATTGTGAAGTTCATTTGTCTGCCATTCATCTATTGCTAGTATCTACCCACACAGATCCCATCTTCCCTGTACCTGACTCTTCTGCTCCATAGAAAATTGAGAGAATAGGAGAAAAGGTGTAAGAAATATAAAGTGTCTTAACCCATTTAGAAAATACAGAAATGAGAAATGCAAATGTAAAAGTTTTAAGTCTTGATTGTAACAGGGTTTTCAAAAATATGTATGGTTCTGTCAAGTACAATGCTACTCTGAAATAGTACTTGTAAAAGAACAGTCTCCGTTTACTCTGCAGAACTACACCACTTTCATGTTCAGAACTTCAGCCAGGAAAAATGTTAATATTGCTTTATAGATTCCTGGTAGTCCTTCAGAGCAGGAATGGCTTAGGAAAAAGGACCCATCTTTTTGTACATCAACCAACAGAAGCCAAAGGATCTATTCATGTGTGAAGTTAAGCACTTGTATAAATATTCATATGATTAAGGATTGCCTTCTACCAAATTATACCTGATCAATCTCACTGATTAAATAATTCACGTTATTGAAAGATGGGTTTTAAGAAAAGTGACACTTACCGTAACTCAGATTTACAACTTTCATTACAAGTGACAATACATGATTAGGAAAGAACCTGCCTGACTGTCAGACACTATGTAAGTTTACAGTTACAGGAAACTGAAGACATTTAACAGATATTCCTGAGACGTAGACACTGAAGCCTATGTTGCTTTTTCTGACGAGTCACTCTTTTAAAATACCAACCTGTATCGTGAGATAATAAACAATTAAAATATATGTCTTAGTGCTACTTTTTTTCACCTGTCAAGAAAACCTTTGTATCTAGTTTTACATGCAGTGAAAAGAATACCTCCATTAGCTCAATATCCAGTGGCTGACGCGTCCTCACTGTTGCATTATTAGATCCAAAATTATATACTAGCTCCACAAATGGTAAGTGTTCAGGGAACAAATACTCTTTTAATTTCAAATTTACGTTGGGTGGGATATTTGTAATCCATTCTATATCACCTGTAAGAGAAAGGGCAACAAATTAGATTACTCTATGGACAAGAAATCCATAGGTTAATTTCATACGTATAGACAACTAGATTACTGGTTACCTTTGGTTACATTTTATAGTATTTTGGTGTTTTCAGCTGAATAATGACATCTGTTAAAATCCTCTTAAGTGTTCTGTACAAGTGCATTGATATGTTTTTAAAACCACACAAGCTTACTTTTTCCAATATTATTCACACTCTGTAACATGTCCAGAACTAAAAAGCTTGGCATCATTTACACCTACGTTTCCACCATTTTCTGGAAATAGCTTTATGCTGCAGAACTTTATCCACATTTAGTGTGAAAATGTAATCAAAGTGTAATCAAAGCCAGGGAACGTTACCAAAATCAGCAAAAGGCTAGTCAGGGCTGCATGAGACAAGTTTCAGCATTTTCCAAACACAAGGGCATTTTGTATCTTAGTTGAATCTATCACGCAGGTAGATGCTGGTGTGAATCTGGATTCAGGCTTGTGTTGTGGTTGTTTAAATTTCGATTTTGGTACAGAATGGTAAATGTATGGCCCTTCCTTTAACCTGTTCCTATATATACAAAACACTGAAACAGAAAACAATGCAATCATTGAATCAGTTTGAATGTGATTTTCTACAATGATGCATTTGGGAACTATTGTCTTGAAAACATGAAAACTTGTTATTTGTAATTATCATGATTCATATTAGGCTTGCTATCATTTCAGTAGTGAGAGTATTACTTGCTTAGTTAAACACCAAATCTATGTTTGAGCGTGCATTTGGAATGTATCCTTCAAAACTGTGCAGTGTGGTGCTACTGGCAATTTTATTAAATAGATTAAAGTTACCTTACTTATGTTATCAAGGTATTTGTGTTTATGAAAGAATACTTATCTTCTCATGGAACATGTTATCTGGATTGCAAACCCATAATCCCCTCTCCACTCCAAAATCTTTCCTGAACATCCCAAATATTTTCCATGATCTTCAGGAAGTCTGCTAGCTGTGTTTCTTTCTTACACCATTGTTTTTGTACTCCACCACTACTAATTTAGGCTTGTAAACCCTTTCTGTAGCAGTTTTATCTCTAATCTCTACATACAGGCTTGTGGTCTTGGTCTCCAGGTGTCTAAAGAAAGGGAACCTTGTCTTCTTCCAACAGCAGGGAGTGTCTGGAATGCTGTCAGCTCCCAGCTCAGCGATACTGGACTATAATTACGTGTAAGGAGAAAGTCCAGTCACATGGTACTGGGCACAGAACATGTGGTATCACACTATAACGTGCAGTGTTAAAACTGTTGGAAGAAAACATTCTAGGAAACCAAAATCTATCTTTGCCTGTCCATATACTACCTAATCCTTCATCCAGAGCTGGATACATTTAGACAGGAAGCATCAAGCAGCTACCTAGGAAATAGTATTCCCTCCAGCAGGGAGCCTAACAAAGAGGAAGTGCTGGGAAAAATTGAAGCTGATTGTCTCTTGCATATTCATTACAGCTGCGTCAGCCGGTACACTCATACATATGACACACACAAAGGGGCAGACTTCTTGCTATATGCTTAAAAATTAAACGGAGAGGAATCAGAGTAAGAGGTCATTCTTTTCCTTTCTGTCTCCATGCAAGAGTCAGACACAGCAGCTATGCTCTTACAGCTTTAAAAGAAGTGTTTTAACAGTGACTGGGAAAAAAACACTGCTCTGTATCATACCCATTTTCTGTATCTTGCTGAAAGCCAGAAGCAATGAAGATTGCCTGCAGACAGTCAGCATGGGCCTGGCATATGCTTCCATGAGATCCTAAGGGTTATGACATACCCTGAAAGGAACACTTTGGCCATAACTAAACACTTTGCATTGTGAGATTGAGTGGTACATCCATTAGGAAAGTCAAATCGTGCCTGCGGGGCTGCCTCTGACAGACAGCATAGTTACAGACAACAGCCTTTAGCCACAGACAACAGCCTTTAGCTAACAACAGTAAACTCTCTGGATAGTGGTGGGAGGAAAGGAGGATGGAGTTATCCTCTGTACTGCATGTACTGCAATGTAAATACCCCCCAAAAAGTACTGTCTACTCCTCTTCTGCACTGTGCTCTCTTGCAGTCACTGTTCTTCCCCCCATGTGGGATTTTGCCTCCAAGGCATAGTTACATTTTGCCAGCTAGGCTAAGGAAGCATAGGAAATGTGGGGATAAATCAGTGTTAAACTTTTCAGATTGCACAAATTAAGGTGTCATCAGAATAATACAGTGTGCTACACGAATAAAGAAAACTAGAATAGAAAAGGCAAATACATCAAGTGGCCAGCATTGATCCTCTAATTCCCTGCCCTGCTTGCTCCTCTACACCCAATCTGCTCTCCCTACCATTGCAATAAAATGAAAAAATTACTTTCAGAGAGGCTCCAGTCTGAAGCAGAGCAGAGCTCTGGAAGCAGAGCTGGGCTACGGTGGCAGTGGTTTGTTCTGACGCAGGAGGGAAAGACAAGATGAGCACTTGTGGGCTGACTAGACAAGAAGAATCATAAACATCAATTTTTCTATACTTGTTTCCTTTCCCTTTGCCTGCTCTATCTACTCAGATAGTGAGATCCTTGGATCAGGGAATTTTGTTTTTTACATTTCTTTATTCTATTAAGCAGTGTGCCATGTAGACAGCTGCTGTACCCAGCCATGAAGACTATTGTAAATCAATTCATAGTACAGATTCGTTACAAAATACACTATGTGAAGCATTAAAGTACTAAGCACATTAGGGAGCAAATCAGACAATTCTAGGATAGAATCATGATATTACCTGTATATTCATCCAAAAAGCCTGACAATGTGATTGGGTTGGGTATTGCATCACAACTTATACTTGTGGTTTCTAAAAAGAAAAGGAAAAGTCATGTACAAATGATACAGAGGGACTATTTCCAGAAACAGTACAAAAAAGCTTATGCTATATAAAACCAGATACACAAACTATTTCAAATTAAGCTGAAAGACATTTATCATGGTGGCACCTTGACGTAATTCTCAGAGTTTAAAGCAATACCATATCACACAGAGTAGGTAAACATTGGTGTCTTGGACTCAATCTATCCTTGCCCCCAAAAAATTTACAATTGAGGATTTCACATCTTAAAAAGCAGCTATCAAAAAAGGATGTGAAAATGTCTACCAACAGAATTGTCCTTCCTTTGTACCCCGACCAGACTGAAACTTGGGCTTTCACCACCTGACAATAATGAATCACTGGGGTTTTTTTATTTCCTGCTGAAACATTTGTGAAAATCACAACCAAAATTACTTTTGTACCCTGGCCTTGCAAATGTGTTCTACTCCCAAGAAAACTGCAAATGTAAAGCTGTTCACCAGGGAAATGTAACAAGAATCCAAGAGGTTAGGGCAAAGGCACACTGACAAATTTACCCCAAATTTATTCTCCTTAAACTTTTATAGAAGTTGACACTTTTGAAGTATAGTTCCCCCCCACACCTCTCCGAGAAGTGGATTTTGTAAGCAGTTTATTGTACCTCAGCGACCGCTCTCTACATCTTCTCTGTGTGATAAAAAGTGAGACTTTTTTTCTAGATCTACAAATTATATGCACAGAAATCCACCAGATTTTTTGCTCCTTCCCTGACCAGAATTACTCAGCAAAGATGCCACAGTGCAATCTGTGCCCTTAGGGATACCTGTGAAGTTTTTGTGGTCTTAGTAGGTTTGCACCAATGCTAACAATGTCCCCGCTCTTCTTCTTGCCATCTTTACCATATATTCAAAGTGATAGTTGGTAAAATAAGTAGTGGGCTGGTTTTGCCTGGCTAGGCAGATGCCTTCATATTTGCACCACTTTATAGGATTTCATTTTTAAGTCAGCAGTGGACAAATACCTACACAAGTAACTGAAGAGAACCCTAGAGAATACTTCTGCAGTTAGCAGTTGCTGGTTATGGGTCTAATTTGCTGCCTCCATCTCTGAGTATTCAAAAGTCTACTTTGGACAGCAGGGCTGCGGACTACTAAAAAGATCAAAAAACTGGAAGCTTGGAAGTGGTCAGAATGTTACCTCACAGTTGAATAAAGGAAGTTCAGTAATTAAATACAAACTCTTGTCACTTTTTTCCCAAAGAAAAAATTTCCCTCAGCCATTCCTCGTGATCCTCTGAGCTATCAGAAACAAAGGAAAGACACTCGAGCATTTGCACTGTTGTGAAAATTCTCTAGGAAGGCTGAAGGACCACAATTACACTAAGACCTCAAGTTTAGTTATGCAGACACTGTTTCTACTCCCAGATTCAACTAATGGATGGCACAATTTTCACATTCTGGAAGCCCTCCCCACAATACACCAAAGAGAACTTTTAATGGAGTCCTTACCACTACAATGAATACTAGATGTAAAAAAAAAAATCTACCCCAATGTAATTTAGCAGAATTTAGCAAGGAATGCAATGATACCAACTTCAAAACTATACATTCTCAGACTCATCTTCAGCCTAGGTACTTTATTTAATGTCCACTGCAGATATAAAATAACCAAGCTCAAAAAGGTTCAAAGAGAACTTTTAAAAACTCACTGTAGATATGAGCAGTGGTTTTCAACTTGTGATCACCAAGACCCCGAAAGGTCACAGAACACTTCCATGGGCACCAAGCAGATTTCTTGTTTAGATGTTGTGACTTTCAGTCAACCAATCAATGTATTTCAAACTTCCAGGATTGTGATTTATATGAATTGAATAAATTCAATTTTGTTCAATTTCAATAAAAGCAGGAACAGATTTACAAGCATTTATAAAAAATAACACTACTTACTTTGTGCGTCGAGACAGATGAGCATAACCCAACTGATCAAAGCAAAAACTAGAAATCTAGAAAGCGCCATGAGCACTGCAGAAAAAGTATCACACCGGAGGCAAAAACAGATGGTTGTTTCTCATATATAATACTTGCAAAGAATCATTTCATTTGCCATACCATGTTAGTTATCGTGACAAATGCTTCAGTGAGAACAAGGCAAAAGACTGGAATAGGCCTTTGAGAGCAATCCACAAACTATATAACATGCTTATCATTTTCAGCTGGTGAGATCAAAGTCCCTTTTGGGCAATAAAAATAAACCAACAAGGAAATGTCACTTTCTGTTTTAAAAGCACAAATAACAAAGTCTATTTTTATTTTCCTTTTCAGCACAGAGATGAGACTAAATAAATTAGCAAGATGTCCTGACCAATATGAGGGAAGCCCACAAGCCCACACATTTCCTGGGAAAGGAAACTAAATGGGGTGTTAAAAGAAAAAGGCACCAGCATTGCCCCTTTTGATCTCATAATGATAGCAGAGTGTCTTCTCATAACTCTGTACTTACTCCTTGTAGAACAGAATTCCTGTTGCGAAAACAGTAGTTACTATCTGCTGTGATGAAAACAGACATCTCTGAAGCATACCTAGTATTTTACAGATAGTATACATTGAAAATAGGTTTAGCTAGGCAGTTAAACTGTTTTACTTAAATCAAGTTTCCTGAAAAAGAAAAAAGGAACACTAAAAGCTTACAGAGAATTTTCAAAGACTACAAATGATACAGCTAATTATGCAGTTTGTTTCAATCATTTGGAGGTAAATATACCTTTAATTCAAAGGAGCAACCGATTATGCAGTAAGGTTATTGCTGCCAGACCAAGGCCTTTTCATGTTTGTGCTAGCATGTTTTGCCACCATGGATACTACAGTAATTACTACTGTTTGAATCAAAATGCAAAACATAATAAAATTGCACATAACTAAAAATAAAATTATTATTGTGCTTTCCTAGTCTTAAATAACTGAAATAAAAATGTGGGAGCAATTCAAGCAGAAGCAATTAAAAAAAATACCAACAGGAATTCAGTCATGGGTGCCATCTCTTTTGAACAAAGGCCACGTCCAGCCACCATTATGCACCAGTGGCATTATTACTAGAGCCAATCTCAAGGCAGTTATTTTTCCTCCCCTGACTGATTGTTCCCTATCTCCATGATAGCCAGGCCTTAGCAAGTTTACATGGCAAAAGAGAGATCTGTGCACAAAACAGCTCCTGGGAAGAAGGAAAAGGAAGAGAAGTTCTCTCATCTTGTACACTGAACAGCAGCACATACCTTTGTGCTATCGTCGCCAGCCCAGAGGCTACATAAACTATTGGTACCAAAAAGATCTTCTAGCAACCAATCCTCTTGACCATTAGAAATATTTATGTCCTGGAATCTTAATCTGCTAACAAAGACCTCTTTTGGGATATTCCAAATCACAGTGAAGGCAAACCAGCTTCAATGTTTCCCAGGACCTCTGTTAGCAAGAGACATCCCAGAGAGCCGGAAGCTCAGTGATGAGAAGTGGCATGAGACCTTAGAGGATAAAACTCCTGAAAGATCTCCCTCGTTATCTTTGGGGAGGCAGCCTAGAAGCTGAAGGAGGCATGCTGTTCGTGTACACGAAACCAGTGCAAAACCACACGTAATTCAGAGGTCTCCTACAGTGTAGAATGAAACCCGCTGCTCAGATGCAGCACAAGGCTGTTACCCACTCTCCTCTCCATAAGCTTCAACACCTGTTTAGCTGGGAGGGCCCTAGTCCAAGGCTGCCATGCGGGATTCTTCCTTCCTGCTTGGCTGTTGTTCTCAGGGATCAGCACTCCAAGCCCAGACAAAGAGAAGCATCATGACAGTTTCAGCCATTGCCATCCGTGTCCCATAATGGAGTCAGGCCCAGAACAGAGTTCAGATGAAGTTCGTTTGTTTTCTACACTTAGCTTACACGGAAACAGAAGGATGGAGATATGCATTTAAGGTGAGATGATTTGTAACATGAAATGAGCTATAGAACTGGCATGAATACAATCCAGCAAGGGTGGGGTGGTAGAAACAGCAATTTTTTCAACTGACATTGAACACCAGTAACCAGATTGTAACAGCCCAGCATCCAGCTAATCACCAAGGACCACGTTGCTTGCTGAGAACCAGGACACCACAACAGTGAAAAACAAAAGGACATACACTTCTCCCACACCAGACTGACAAGTGACAGTGATCTACCACAGGCTGTGCGGGAGTGCACAGCTCTCCCCAAACTGAGGATGTTGCCCACTTGCAACAGCAGCAGCACCTATCAAACTGGGAATCACAAGGGCTTTGAATACTTAAGTAGAGGAACTCATACAGCCCTGTGCAACTTTCTGTCAGTTGCTGTAGCCTTCAGACTGGCTGATAGCTCCATCAACCTCCACTGTCATGATGCTCAAAGACAGGACAAGACATTAACCTCAGGGCACAGCCATTCTGTGCTGTCACTTGGCCTCAAGCCTGGAAAAGCCTTTGGCTGGTTTTATTTATAGATATAGCCAATAGGAGATTCAACAGTAAATCTATTCCTGTAGTAAGATAAATTTAACATGAGTGCAGTCTTCTTTACTTCCCAATTATTAAGAAACTGAGGGGAAAAAAAACCCCCTTCAGAACACAGTGGTACAGTTCATACAGATTAAATTTCACCAAGAACAGCTGCGGGAGAAAAGTCTTCAGTGTACATCTATGTATAGAGCTCTCCTGGCTGTCAATAATAACCTAAGGTTTTACATTTGCCTAGAGTAGAGAGGGAGGTGCTTAGGACAAAGGATAACAGCTTTAAGCTGAAGAAGGGTTGATTTAGATTAGGTATTAGGAAGAAATTACTGTGAAGGTGACAAGACACTGGCACAGGTTGCCCAGAAAAGCTGTGGGTGACCCATCTCTGGAAGTGTTCAAGGCCAGGCTGGATGGGGCTTTGAGCAACCTGGTCTAGTGGAAGGTGTCCCTGCCTGCTGTAGGGGGGTTGGAACTAGCTGATCTAAAGATCTAAAGGTCTCTTCCAACCCAAACCACTCCATGATTCTATGAACTTCCCATAACGGCTCAAGCAAGCGTCTGATGCACAGGAGCAGTTTCCCAACATGATACTGTATATGTCTGTACACTCAACAACAAAAGGGAATGATGTTTTTTTAAAAAATGGATTCCCTTCCAGCAAAGAAACATGTCCTCTTAGTCACATCAAATATGCCCATACTATTAACGGATTTATGTTTACAGACTGCGGCAACCCTATGTCCACATTTTTCCTATCACACCTTATTTTCTTGGAGCCATTACTGAATTTAAAAATCTGGCCCTTTCTCCAAGATTTCTGAACATCGAGCAAACAGGCACAGCTTCACAGTGCAGAGAGTTAGTTTAAGCACATGACAGGACTGTAGCCTTTCCAATATACCAACTGCACATATTTGCGACATCCATATAGCAATTTCTAGAAACAGAATCATGGAAACTAATCCTATTCATAGATCTAACAGACTGTTTAAATGGTATGATCAGCACTGCAGCAGTGAAAATCTAAGTTAAACATGTTTGTAACATAGCTTAGTTTGAGAGTTTGCATACTTGGGTCACTTGTACGGCAGCTCACTCTTGAACTTCTAATCCAGCTTCAAAACTCAATGCAGATAAAAAGTCTTTTAAGTCCTCATAGATTTGGAGTAGCTCTGCATTCAACAATATCCTGTTCTTCACAGATAAAAGCCTGTACCATGATGCTGCAATTTAATCACAAATATATGTGCATGACTGAGACCATCAAACAACATTTACACACTTAGTTCTTACAAGTATCTATAAAAAACCTCACACACTTCTTAAATTAATAACATTTATTTCCATTAAACCAAGACAAATTTTCAAAATTAATACAAGTTAAAAATTCAAGGTGGTTGGCAAGGGGGAAAAAAGAAAGACTGCACATAGCGTATGTTATTTTTATATGCTCAAAGATATTTTTTAATAAAACAATACTGGCACATAGAACTGGCACTTTCCCACAGAAAAAAAAAAACCAGCAGAATTCTCCCTTCTCTTCTAGTCAGTAGTTCTATGAAAACTAAACACACATACATGCAGCCTGCAACTTTCATAGCAAAGTTTACCATAGGAATTTGGAACAATCCCCTATCTGAAGTCACAACATTGTACCGAAACACTTATTCTACTGCATTTTCATACCCAGTGGATTTTGTAAGACTTCCCCTTTCAGCAAACAACAATCCGTTTTCCAATGTTTACTGTAAGTGCTTAAAACTGCATTACTACTTGCAAACAAGCCTGAGGCATTAATAAAGCCTGATTTATTTGAAACAGATTAACGCACTCCTGCAAAGTTACCACTCCTGCCTGAAATCAAAGCCATTGAATCCAGTTTTGCCTGTTGGTTTCATTGGGCTCTGAACCTGCTATAGCATTAGACAAAACACACAATAAACAACGTTCATTTTTAATTGTTTCAATAAAAATCTTCCACCTTGAAAGCAGTGTTTTCAAGTATTGCTATCCTAGTCTTCTAATGCCTACTGAAAATCCTCAAGAAACAAGACAAATAAACAAAAGTCTGAATGGAGAGAAGAGTGCATTTAAAAAATTATCTCCTCCTCCTTATCCCACCCCCACCCTCCCACCCAGGATCTTGCTGACTTAATTCCAAACTCACTATTTATTGTACAGCTGTGGCCTGGAATAAGCTTTCCCTGAGCGCTCTTTCTACCTGTTTCAAAAAGTCAGAATGTGTTTACTTGAATTCAACCATTATTATTGCCATTATTGCCATTTTCTTTGCTAATACGCAACGTATTTTCTAGGCAAGTTATTTTATTTTGGTAGCCCTGGATTTTACACGTACACAAACTTGTATTCTATTGCTCCAAATACAGAACTTTAAAGTGCATCTGACTTCTAAACAGTATTATTCAGGCAGGTTTCAGAAAGTAACTAGACCCAAAAGATCTACATGCACAAATCTTCATAATGATACATCTCCATTGAAAGATGCAGAATTAATAGTGTATCTGCTCGGAAATTTAGTGGCACAGCATCATTAAGAGACAGAACTGCTTTGCGTTCTAAGGTCTGGATATTAGAAGGGAACAAAACTGTATTGTGCAAGAGGAGTCAAATATGGAACAGGAATGGGTATTTATTTCACATACAAGTAAAGCAAGCATTTCACGTGCAAGATGCAATAGTGCATCATCATGGCATTTATATAATCTTTGGAGGTCTAGTCTCTACCTGCTACCCACCTTCACACGAATGGGAGTTGTCTGATATACAGAAGGAAGCCTCAGAACCGCGTTAAATTTTTGCTTAAACTAGCCTAAGTCACAGGTATTGTCACAGACTTTAAATGCAAATCCCCAGAGGACTGACCTAAAATGTACCATCAAATACTACACAATATAAATACACTAGGTGACTTGTGTTAATGCTGCTGACTGTATTCAGAATTCAGTAGTCTTGCTTTTCCCTTTTCAGTATTTCTAGCATACTAAAAGGCATATTATTTAAGTCTTCCCCATAAATAAAGTTAGTCTGATAATTTAACTTTGTAGATTTATAAAATATTTTCTATGCAACTTAACACAATAGCCTAAAAAAGCAATTACATTTAAATTTAAGAAATAGTATATTTACAATTAAAATAAGTACAGACCTTATTGGATTTGCATTCATTTATCACACAAAATAATTTACAGAGCTTAAAGTAATAAATAAGTCACTGGAAAGCTTTCAGAGATGTGCGTTCTCTGTATGTTAGGGTGCAGTACTGTTTCAGGAAGCAGTAATGAATTCTGGCTAAAGGTTTTTCATCAGTCCTTATGTCGGACGGCCTTGACCAAAACGGGATTTTGACCTGGATTAAGAACACATAAGAAATGTATGTACATTATTACTATTAGAATTTTAAATTATCGTCCAGTCAGCTCTTTAGTACAGTATTTGTTTGAAATTACTTTCATGTTAGAATGTCTTCTGAGAGAAGGTAGCGAATAAAAATAAATCCCTCTCTCAAAATCTATTATTGAGAAAGTTGCTTTTCTGCCAGGATACCTGTACCCACAAACTACATATTCATACCAAGGTACACAAGCTGGAAGAACTGTGATGTTGTAGAGTCCTAGAATTGTAGAACAGTTTGGGTTGGACCTCAAAGACCATCTAGTTCCAACACCCCGACACAGGCCTACAAAAAGTCAGTCACATGCATATTTTTTTTGACAGAAGTAAGACCTGTGAGGAATTTGTCTGACAACATATTTGAGGCTTCTAGCCTATCCCTTAAAAGTTGGTCAGCAAGTCTGCTATAAGCTTCACTCAAGAGGCTTAGCTGCTGGCCAAATTATGAGCAGTTCTAGGCTCTACACCTGTACACAGTGTGCCAGCTTCTCAGTTAATTTTTGGTTTACCCATTTAAGGCGCACAAGACCAATAGGCAATAACATAGGTGTTTGGTGTGTGTGTGTGTTTTGGTTTTGGAAGCAAGGCCAAAGAATAGGCTAAAGAATCTTGGCTAATGACTTTCCAGTTATCCATAATTTTACAAAAAATTATAGTGGGAGCAGCAGTCCATGTCCCAACACAGAAGCAATAAAGCTGTTCTTCCAGCATGGATACAAGTTTCATTCTCTTCGCTCTAGTTTAATTTGACAAAGGAAGCTTTCACACCATATATGGGTTAACCTGCTGGAGTTATTCAAAAAAAGTATATGAAATGGGGCATGTTCTTCTTGAGACATCCATCACCTCCCCACCTGAAATCCATGTTCTGCTTTTCCTTTTTATTTTAAAATCTTACCTGGCATTCTTCTCAGCATTGTTTTGTCGTGCACTGACCTGCGCTGAGGCCTTTATCTGAGCTTCAAGTCTAGAATAAATGCCTCCTGCATACTGGAATACACACACACAAAAAAAAAAAAACAACCACCAGGTTTTGGCACTATTCCAATTTAATCAGTGACTTTTCATAAAAATCACTATATTCAGCAGAACCTATAACATTCCTTGTTTCATTATCACAACCCAGTACTGAAACCTGTTAAACCCATCCTATTTTCCACACCATGTTTTTTAAGGCAGTAAATTTTAAATACTATTCTAAACTATTTTCCACAAAAAAATAATGCTTTGGAACAAAACAAAGACCAATCAAATTCAGTTGTTGATCTTAAGTATTGAACAGATGGTATTTCATTTGTGTTACATGTTTTTGTTAATCAAGGCTCACTTCAATTCTGTAAACACTACATTGTGATAGGACAAATCTTACTTCTTTGCTGTCCTTTGACTTGACTCGATCAAGGTCTCCCAGTCTCATTTTTATCAAGTGCCCTGTAATCTCAGACATTCTTCTCTGATCTGTCAGAAATATGAAAGAATATTTAGAACAAAGGTCTTCCTTGCTACTGAATACAAAGAAAGAAGAATTAGAAGCACCCTTTAGTGATATTGTATTTGTAAAATTAACTTTCTTTTCAGCTCATATAAAAATCTTGAGCAACCAATGCTCATACGTGCTATGCAGCTATAGCAGCTTTCTTGGCAGAATCCAGATTCAGCTTGAAACATTACATCAAGATCAAAATCTGTGGAAATGGTTTTCAAAACATCAAAAATGCACAACAGTCTCAGGAAAGATAAAAAAGGTGGAACAAATGAATAGAATTCCAAATAATTCTAGTCAGAAGACTGGGAAAGAAATAGAAGTGAATGTTTAACTCTTATCTGCAAAGACAACAAATGGCACAGGGATGCAAGAAAAAATAATCACATACTTATACAATAATCAGATGACACAACTATAATCTCTGTAGGTTCTGTGCTGACATTCCAAACAAAAAACATAAACCATGCTAACAAACACTTATAACACACTTTTTTCTTTTTCTCCTGCAAACTTTGAACTGCTTTCCAATGTTTTCCAAGACGGAAGGCCCAATGCTGCCCATTTATTTTTCAATCTGTATGCAAGACTACAATATATACGTTTATGCCATGGATTTTCTTTCCATTTTCCTACCACAAACATATCTTCTCCTGCAGAGCAAGTGAAATTGCTAATAAGTGCCAATCAAATCCTAAAGTAGTATTTTCAAATGGAGTTCTTAGCTGTATGAACATTTATGTACACTTTGGAGGAGTCTGAGATTGCTGTGTGGTTTGGATACGGCTAATTACTAATGATTAGCCTAGCTGAAATCTGTTTATTTCCAAGTAAGAAGCAGCTATAAAAAACCCCACCCAAAACCTCATTGCTATATCTGAGGTTGAATTCAACCCAAAGGTTTCCAAGTAGCTATATTTTAAGAAAATTAGATATTTCTTATATGAAATAATTATTTTCTTTGCATAATATTAACTTCATGAAAGCTAAACACATGCAAGAACAGACCATCTTCTCTTTGAGCATCTTGGTTGAATCTTAGCGACCTTGACGCATCCCATTTGTTCTGCTGCATACTCACGCTGGTTAGAAAAGAAAGATGTACACCATGTTATCATTAACAGTTTACAAAAAGGTATATACTAGAATATGTTCTCAAGGACTTTGAAAATTACTTACATGAATGGAGATGCATCTCGGGAACTTGACTGCTGAAGAAAGAAAAACACATTAAACGTGTTTTAAGATCAAGTTCAAAACTTAAGAGAATTCCTCATTATTCAACCCAACCAGAGAGGCTGGCGTCACAGCTAGGATTTACCTTATCAGATGGCTTCTCCTTTTTCTGAACACTGGGTGAAGAAACCACCTTCTTTGGGTGCTTGTACGATTTCTTTAATTTCTCCTTTCTCCCTGCTAATTGAAGAAATATCTACTCATATCATCTCAGATATTTGGACTGTCTCATCTACACAGCTACAAAATCGTTTCCCTCTCTTTACAGAGTAAATGAACAGGCTATTTCTGTTTTGTTAAGTATTGCAGGCATTTCGATAGTTTCCTGCAAAATACGCTCTTTATCAACTCCGAGGACATCTCAGACATGAATAGCTGCAGCTTTCCTTCTTTGCCAGTGGTTTTTGGAGGCACTGAGCAGTGGAGTAACTACATATCTAAACACAGAAAAACTAGAAACACAATTCAAATAACATTAGTTTTTATTCTAAAAATGCCTAATGTTAAAAATTTGCTTACAGAAGAATTAAATCCTTATCTCTAAAGGATTTAATTTAATGCCTTAAATCCTTATCTCTAAATACCAGAGGGGGTGACTGTAGAGATATGTAGTACCTGGTTTCCTGCATACTTCTTCTTCATCCCCCACTTCATCCTCAGTGACCTCTGAGCCAGTGGTATACTCCTCTTCTTCAGATAACAATGACTGCTGTTTCTATTCAACAGGAATAGAGTACCACAGATTATAAGTGAGGCTTGATTCCTATTAAATAATACATTAAATCTTTTTTGAAGGAGCAGATTTCCAATGCGGCTCTGTAGTGATGTAACCGCATGCACAGTTACGTCTGAGAACATGACTCTCAAATGTTGAGGAAGTAATTTGAAATCTTTGCTTAGAATGTTTTGGTAAGTATTTGTATTTCTGTTTCTTCCAAGTGGTCAGACATTGTAAGAAGTTGCCCCTGGAGGCAGTAGGACCTCCACCTTCAGAGATACTCAGGATTTGACTGGATATGACCCTGAGCAAAGTGTTATGGCTTTGAAGCTGAGTCTAACTTTGAAGTCGGCCCTTCTTTGAGAACAGGAAATACATAAGATGACCACCAGAGATCCCTTCCAGCCTGTATTATCATATGATTCAGTGTTTACTATCCAGTGCATTCTTGGCTATATTATTTTTCTAATTAATAAGAAAGTTTGTTACAGTAGCAAATGTCTGAGCTAGCCACATGATCAACAAAACCAGGAAAGTACAAGTTTACAAACAGTTATATTGAGGTTTGCTGGGTCTTGCAAACTGCCTGAAATTGCTGAGACACCCAGTAATTAAATACCACAAAGCATGTATATCACAGTGTACTACAAATACATGCATTCTGCACACCTGAGCTACCTGCATTTATAATTTATTGCAAATTGGTCTGGAATATGTGCTTGGCTTTTTTCCTGTGAACTCACCCTAATACCTACATTATTTTTTTTTATCTTTCTACCTCTTACACGTCATCATAAACTATGGGCTCCAAGATAGCAACAGACAGGGTCACAGTGAACAGTTCCTAACTGATCAGCACAGAATAATGAAAATATTAAGGATGTGATTGTTTGAATACACACGTATATCTTTTAAAATAAGTGATAATGACTACTTAGTAATCTATGAGAAATGATGATGCTTAATATGAATTACAAGTCAAAAAGACTAGGAAACATGTTTTTGCAAGAAGAACAGTCTTACTGTAGACACTAGGAACATCGGACTGCAACACAAATCCTCAAGAGTGACAGAGGCAAACTGCTGCTCTGTAGCATTTACATACAGAAATAGTAAATAATGTATGGAAATGATACATCCTATGCTACTGGAAGAACAACTCCCCATTCTCAGCATTTGGCTAGGTCCTCAACTCTGATAAAAGTTTTTTTTGCAATGAAGCAACTTAGACAAGCCATCGAAGAGACAGACTTTCAAAAACTCATTTTGATGATTTACATTTCGGTCAGCCTAACAAACTATTAAGAACTGATGCATGCAGTGCCAGTCTATTGTTTGTTGCCATTTATAAAAACATTAAAAAGGAATTTTTTATTTTTATTCAGGCCAAAGTAGTACTTCATGCATACTTTATACTTTCTTGTAAAAAGCATTGCTATACTGCAACCTCCAAATTAAAGCAAAAGAAAATATATTTTTCACCAAATTAATTAGAAAAGACAAAAATCATACTTAGTTCGCTGCCAGTGCAGAAGAGCAAATATTAAAAATTATGAACAAAATACTTTACTAACCAGCTGTAAAGTCCAGTTCTTCAGAGAAAGAAACTGTAGTCACAGAAAGAGAGAAAAAAGCATGAAAATTAATGAAGTAATAATAACTAGAATTTTAAAAATGTAAGTGGAATTCTAAAACCAGAAGTGGTATGTTATAGTACAACAATCTACACTGATAACTCCTAGAAGGCCCGCTCCCATCTGCAACTATAAATTTTGGTGGAATGATTAACCTCAAACAGGTTATGAACCACTGACCGATTAAATGCAGTGAAATCAGAGTCGTGTTTTAATGTGCCTAACTTTAGCACTAAAAATATTTACAGCTGACTTTAATTAAAAAAGCAGTCCGGGGCAGGGCAGGGAAGTTATGTACCAGACAGTTATGGAGCTTAAATCCTCCTACATTTATTGCAGGAGAGCTTCTGCTCCTGTTTGAAATCCTCATGGAATCAGCAGCCACTATGCTACCATCAGGATTGTTGAGTTACCAGAAGTCCCATAAAGGGTGAAGAACTTCAAAAACATCTTTGCATGAAAGCTCTCTTTAAACCAGAGGTAGTCAACAGTCCGGACTGTTGACAGTCTGACTGACAAGTGATAACAGTCTGTTGACCTGACATACACGTGGTAACATACATGCATCATAGTTCTGGAAATTAAAAACTTTCACACATTGGGGAAAAAACAAAACAAAACCAACCAACAAAACAAACCAATAAAAAAAATCTCAAACCAGAACACAACCAAAGTTACAGCTCTTAATTTATGGACTTTTGCAAAAGCTATGTGGACACAACACACCTAGATACATCAGGAGGCAAAACAAAGGTAGCAATCATTTGGATATTTAACCAGTGATGCATTTTAAAGTATGACTGGATCCTTAAATATCATCAGTTTAAGAATGGGGTGGAAAGCAGAGACATACAGAAAATTGCCTTCATATGATACACGGAAATATTTCCAGCAGACAGTAAAAGTTTTGTCTTTTCACCAACTAGATATTTTGCACCTACGCTAGCCTATGCTATCCTGCAATGCTCAGCAGTGCACTTCTTCCTCCAAGAATGCATGGGTTTTGTTTTTATTAAAAGTCGTCTAATGAATTCTTCAAAGTACCCTTGTAAGAATCCTCATTATCAGAAAAAAGGGAAAAAAAAACATTAGCACTCACAGCATTGATTTCTCCAGTTTTGGGACCCCACGGCGTATTTGGTTCTACAAGCACATCACATTCAATGCCTTTTTCATCACAGAGCCCAATACCAGAATCACTTAAAGAGAAAGATGTGAAATGAAAGTAATTTTTTCTATTTCACAACTTCAGAATCAGCCTCTCTTTACTCATCAAATATCAAGAGAGAAGACAGACCTCCAATCCAAGTCAGCCACGTATTTTGATAAACAATCCACTAAAACATAAAAGAAGTGAATGCTTATGGAAGATGAATGACTAAATGTCTGCTTGAAGCTTAAAATGAAAAAGTAAATATATTGTTCTTTTCCCGATTTCCAACTAAACAATAAAAAATAAGTTACCTTTAAAAAGTCCTATGTCCCATTTAAAAATGTAAAGAAATTAAATGTAACGTGCGCACATGTTAAGTGTTGAAGGCTGTTATTTCAGTAACACAAGACAACATTCTTACCTATTCTCATCCTTAGTAAAAGGAACAACAATAACATCTCTATGATGAAGCAGATCATTCAATATTTTAGTAGTCTGGGATGGCAAAGCATCCCCATCTTCATTTCCTGAAGGTAAATCAACCATGTGATCCCTCACTTGGCAGCCCTGCGATACACATAGACAAAAGATCAAAACCTTGAGTTAATACAACGAACTGATTTCAGTAAGTACCATAACAGAAGTTCAACTTTTCAGTTCTTGTGTCCAAAGGTCCTAGCCTGCCCTGGGACACTTCAACAACTTATAATCCTTCTTTTGGAAGAGATGTATTTTCGTAACACACTGCCACTCCCCCAACATGTATCACACTTTTTAAAAGTGAGCTAGTATTGAAGTACCTTTGGGAGGGTTGTAGGATCAAATCGAAGAACTTTTTGGTTACAACAGGGATACACTCCTGTTGCAGTCGAGCCCAGAGCACTTGCTACACCTGGATAAAGAACTGGCTGCAAATGGTACTGGCAATGGGAGAATTCAGTACACAGGAAAGACTACATTAGAAGAAAAAGAGAGATAATGAGAGGTAAGATTAGCTACAGAAGTAAAAATTTTGCACTACAAAGAATGTATACTAGGCTTTGTTGCCACATATTTTCCAAACTGCTTTAATTCCTGCCTTGCTCCCCCAAAAGCAACCCACAACAAGTCATCTACAGACAAATAAGAGAAAGTCAAAACATACTAACTTGGTTACATCTCGAGCAGGTCAACCAATTGACAGTCCCCCAAAGACGCCAATAAACATCCCTCCAGGATTTCAGTTCCTCATGAAGGCAAATTAAGTACTCATGGACTTCCCAGGTTTTGTCTCTGAAAAAGCAAAAAGTCAAGCTGCATACAGTCTCGTAACTCTGTTTTGATCCTGCCACCAGAAAGGTGAGGCAAAGAAGGAGCAGAACAACACATGCTCCACTGGTGAAAAGCCTACAGAAGAGTTCAGAACAAGAAGGATACAATGTGGGACAATCATTACTAAATTCAGACCATGACAGAAGAGCCCATATTCTTTCACAACATCCTAAATTTACTTATAACAAAGAGTTACAGCTTGATTCATCTCAAGCTCCATATCCTGCAAATTTATAAACCAAGATAAATATCAAACCTTTCAGAAATTGGGAGAACCATTACAGAGAGGAAAACCCAATACACAGAGCAGAAGTCATCAAAATATGCACATGCAAACAAACTAATCAGTCATATTGCAGTTTTCTGTCTTTAAAGCATTATGTTGTGCAACAGAAGCAAAGTACTACCATTGTATTTTATTTTAAAAGTCAACATAATGTTACTATGTATCTGCAATACAACAGCAACTACTCAGTTAAGAATTAAAGTTTGAAAATATAAGATTATGTCTTTTTGATGAATACATGTATCTGAGACTTCCAGTCTTAAAAATACAGACCTTGCTCCTTCCTGGTGATAAAATGACACGCCTCTTCAGAATTCAAAAGAGAATATGCAACTTGCACTGGAGCATGTTATCCTCAGAAACAGCAGATACCATTTTCCTACAATTTTAAGCCCTGGCCTGAACTGTTTTTTGTCATATATAATACATCTAACCTAGACTAAGCAAGCAGTACTTCCAACTGGAAGTTAATTCTAGGCACCACTGGAGGACCAATAAACATAAACCTATTTTTAAATCATTAAAGATAGGCTTGTATTAGCTCATAAGCCTGAATTCATTACTGGCCAGTGTCACTTTGCCTAAGGAACAGTAAACGAATTCTGTTTAGAAAAGCTGTCACAAGTATCACAAGGCAAATAATTAGAACCTAAATAATCCTCCGAGTAATTCTACAACCCTGCACATTTATATGCTAGGAATTGCATAGCAGCTACATACAGTCAGCTATAAGTGACATAATACAGTTAATGAATTTCATGTGGCTAATCACCAATGATCCTAACAGGGTCACAAGATTTGGTTCTATTTAGACTGTTAGGCAGAACTTAATCCACACCTTGGAGTTACTGGTAGGAGGTAACACAAAGTACATGTTACCTTGGGAGCTGATACTGAACAGTGTTTTGGTTGTTCTGAATGAAATAGATCTGTTGAGAAAGGTCTCCTGTTACTAATTTCCCACCATCTTCCTTAAAAGGTGCATGCGGGGAGGGAGGGAACTGCAGCTGATCACACACTGACCTTCATTAAGAAGACAATCCAGCTGTTCACAAACATGGATCAAACAGACAGAATTGAATTAAACATTTGTGACAAACAAATCAGGCATACATAGAGAACAGGTCCTGGAAGCTCCTCTGACAAACACTTTAGAACAGAAAAACAACTGGCAAGGTTTATTTATAGTACTTTTTAAGCAAGCTGCATATTTGATTTGACAGTATAAAGTCAGTCTAGAAAATAACTCTAGCCTTTCTTTGCTGGCAGAGATGGGTCCATCATTCAATAACAAACCTTGTAGAAATGCAGCCTTTCATTTAATTAGTCATCAGTTACATATATCTTAACACTTTTTTGATGAAAGAATGAGTATTTTCTGTTTAGGGCAGCTCAACCCAAAATAGCCCTCCCAGTAATCATGGCTGTAGTTTTTCCATTTCCATTCAGCAGCAGCACCGCTGAATGAGTTTCAGAAGTACAACATGGTAACTGCCCCTTTTTTTCCTTTTGCTAGTTAATATAAGAAGTTGAAATGTTTCATACTGCTCTTCAAGCATATATGATTTCATTTTGTAATGTATCTGGTAATTCCTAAACTTCTTTTGTATTTTGTAAAATCACCCAAAATCCTATAGTTGAAGGAAGATTTTTAATATATATATATATTCACTACCTTATATGAACATAGACAATATTTCCATGTTGATCTATGTTGATTTTTCCTGGTACGCAAGGAATCCTTCTTTCAGTTTCTTTAGTTAGCAGCTTTTTACATAAGCAACACCTAGATTATTTAAAAAAGAAAGAAAGAAAGAAAAAAGAAAAGAAAGAAACAAAGTACTGGAGTAAGAGCAGGACTTCAAAACACAGTGACTGTCCTTGCAACTAAAGTAGTAATATAAACCAGCCATACCTGTATAATGTTGCTGCATTTCCTCGAGAATCTGGATTTAGGTACTCCGGATCAAACAGTCTCTCAATCTTCTTGCAGAAAAGTTTACTATTAATGACAGCAACACAGTTTATCCATTAGAAAAAAACTGAAAATTGTTTTATGTATAGCAAGACTAACCATTATATTCTGATGATAAACAAAGTCACCACCTTTCTCTCAGAATCCAGCTTTTATTATATTTTCCTTTAAACTAAACTATTCGGGTAACTGTTTCCTGACCTGGTCATCTCTTATTTTTACACAGATGTGAGGAAAGGGATCCCCTAATTTTTTTTGCTTTATTATGTTGCTTGCCAATATAAAATGCCAGCTTCTACCTTGACTAAAAGACCTCCTATAAATGAATACTTCTGTGAAATTACACTGAACTTTTAGAATTAAAGTTATAATGTCTTCATCCCTACTGATTAAAATTCTTTCTTTCTTTCACCTTGCTTGTCTGTCAGTCTGCCCTCCAGTATCTGGCCCTTATCTTGACACTGACTATGCTGGAGTCCTTATGAAATAGTACTCCATCACAACTATTCAGCCTTCCAGCCATCCTAAATTCTACATCTAAACGTCACAGTTCACAGGACGCTGAAGCCAAACCATTCTCTACAAATTAGAAGCATGTCATCCCATAAAAGATTCCTTACCCTAATCCTGGCTCCCATGTGAGAATTCATGAATAATTTGTCCATGCCACACTTCTAGTGTAGCCTTTCCTTTTGATCCTTTCCTAAAAAATCTCTTTGCTTTTGCTTATAATTTTAATACAAAATACTGACGTAACTTCATGATATTACGTTAAAGATACATTATATGAGAATACGAATTGTATATATGTATCACTTCAAACCCACAGTGTCTTAGCTGTTCTGAAAAATGATCCAAAAGCCTGACAGCACTTCAGCAGTCTATTACAGGGCAAAAAGTTACCTCTTAAATTTGTCTCTTTTGTCCTTCAGCTCTTCCAATTCATTGTGCGTGAAGAGATCAGCAATGTGCGTAACAAGATTAGCATTGATACAATTCATGTTACATGGTGTGGCTACAATAGCATTCATATTTTCGTGACAATAATGAATACATTTTTCTACCTAGGAAAAACAGAAACATTAAAAATAATAGTAAGGAATTCTAGGCAAAGCTATCTCAAAAGATGTACTAATTGCTTCACAATTTTTATTTTTTTAAAGTCTGGTGTTTTGGAAAAATATTCCATTTCAACTTAAAAATAAAAAACAAGTCTCTGATTTGTCTAAAGCAAACTAACACAGAATCATGTTAATTTAGAGTCTATGTTCTCCTCCAAAAGGTTTCTACAGTCCAAAAAACAACTCCACAGATGTTTCATCTTCAACAAGTCGTACCTTCCAATTGCTTGTAAAAAAAGATCCATGGTACACATTATACACAGTATTGCCTGGATCTCAACTTAAACAGCTATGTTTACCGTGTATTTAATGGTGGATCACCCCAATGACAGAACTTCTAACAAACATTTTAACAAACAAGTCAGTAGATATACAGAGCTGGAGAACCATATCCTAAGTGTGTCGTTTGTGTAAAAAGGATATAAAACAAAGGTACTCATTCATTTAATAATCCTTTTTGGTAAAAAAGGATCAGAAATCAGCTACTGATGTTACTCTAGATCAGTCATCAGAAGGCAAATACAAAATCCCACTATCACATTTAGAGTTATTTTACTTTAAGTTTTCTTGCATTAAGTATTCTGCAAATATTAGATTACTGCACTGAATAAGAAAGGTGGTAGAACTCTCAAAATCTTCTCATTGCATCATCTGTTTCTGTAACAGCCAAATTATAGCAAACAAGCTGTTAGACACCTGATAATTAACTGTGCCGTTATGGCAGAGAATCTTTCCTTCTTTCTTAATACTTACTAATGAATCCATCTTCAAAAATTCAGAGGAAATAAGAATTGATATCACATTTGATGGTTCTAAAAGGCAAAAAAAAAAGGGTGGGTTTTTTTTACATAAATCCTTTTGATAACTTATCACACCCCTTCCTCTGCATATTTAGTATCTGTTGAAAGTATTATTTGACCAGTCAACCTGTCCTTCCATCTTCCAATACACAGAGCATTTTCCATCTTAAGAAACAAAGTTTTGATTTGTCATTTAGATGGCCAGAGTACAACTATAACAAACCAGAATTTATAAAAACTAGACAAGGTGGCTTCATAGGGATACAATGACTAAACAGTTACACAACAAGATTAACTTCCATCTGTATCCATCATACCCAGCTGAGACTTTGCTTAACATAACCTTTGCATCGCAAGTACTAACTCTATTCTCTTGGTTTATGTTTTTTAAAAATGGTAGCAAAGGTTCATAAAAAGATTAAAAACTTGCCTCAGATTCATAAAGGTAAAAGTTCTTCTACCATTGGATCAGACTGCATTGAAATTTTAGAAAATATTGCAATTGTCGCAATGGGGAGCAGAGGGGAAACAAACCAAAACCCATCATCAGTATTTTAAAACTACCACTCTGTTCCTGTTCAAGTCTGAAGAATCTTAATTTAAAACACCAGATCCCAAAATACATTAACCTTTTTCACTGCTTCAGCTATCAAGATGTTTCCTCAAAACTGTCAGTGTTGACAGATCAGAGACTACTGCCATGCTGACCAGAGAATCTCTGTTGCAACACTTTTCTAACAAATTACAAGCTTCAGCACGCCAGTCAGAAACAAAGAAACTGGGGCTCAACTGTACCAAAAACATTACTCTTCCATTATCACAGAACATAATGAACCTGTAACAAACAATCTACACACTTTCTTTTACCTAAAGTTGGCATTTCATTAGCTTCAGAATCTTTAGTGTTCCTTTTAACGTATCTTATCAACCAGTCAAAGATGTGAACGTCACAGTGCACTGAGATGTCCACCTCTTCCCAGCGCTGGGCATCCACTGACAGATACTCAGCAAAGTATTTCATTTCTGAAATCAAAAGGTCTCGAGGACACACAAAATCTTCTTTGAGGTTTTTTGCTTCATCACACACATGGATCACCATATTTGGCCTCAAAAAGAAAACAAGCCACAAACCAAATTAGCACTATAAGTCAGTTAGAATACCAAAACCAAGCAACAAAGACCTCAATCTCCAAATCTGGATCACACATTGCAACACTGATGTCACTAATGGGTTTTTTTATTAACAGAAGCAAACCAAGTTGCAGTTATTAACTACTAATAAAAACTATTAATAGAAACTATTGTCAGATAGCATTGTCAGGTGAAGAACACAGATGCATATCCTCTGACACACAATCAGTGCAATTTAATTGTTAAGGGACCAGAAAAAGATTTCTAGCTCCAGTCGCCAATTTTGTCACCACTTTGTTATGGGATACTACCTGAATTACACACAGAACTTATTTGTTCTTTTCCTTTTTCATTTTCTTGAAAAAATAGGCAGAAATATATTCCTAAGTTACTGAGGCACCCAAGAGCCATAACAGCATACAACAGCAATTTTTGTATATAGAAATTAAATTTTTTATTGTATATTAAAACATCTATTTCTTAAGAAAAGGTCAAAGCTAGAATCAGTAAAAGCTGTCACTACAGAAAGATGGTTACTGTTAGGTTTCAAACACACACGTTACTCTGTGTGTACTTGTATAGCATGGAAAACTGAGATATGAAGCACAAAAACCAGTCACATGCATAGCTATTTGAATTTGTAGTAAAAATTTTCATTTGCACTTTTCATTTACAGCTTTTTTTCCTGCTTTCACATAGGACAAATCTATGTTCATAGAATTTTTTTTTAATTAAACTATTATTGAGCATCAATCTTGTTTCATTTCTTTTGAAATCAGGTTATGTTTCCCATTCTCACCACAGCAGCAATCAATCACTCAGAGGAATGCTATGGACAGATTTATAAATAAGCTATCCCTATTGCACATGAGAAATTCTTGACCTGTCACGTTGTCGGCTGAGATAAGAGTTAATTTTCTTCTTGGTAGCTAGTACAATGCTGTGTTTTGGGTTTAGTATGAATATAATGCTGATAACACACTGAGGTTTTTAGTTGTTGCTCTGTGATGTTTTACTAATTCAAGGACTTTTCAGTTTCTCAGGCCCTGCCTGCCAGAGGGCTGGAGGGGTACAAGAACTGGGAGGGGACACAGCCAGGACAGCTGACCCGAGCTGGCCAAAGGGATACTCCTTCCATACCACAGAACATCATGCTCAGTGTATACACTGGGAGGGGTGGGGTTGGCTGGGGTGATCACTGCTGGGGGACTGGTTGGGCATTGGTCAGTGGATAGTAAACAACTGTACTGTGCATCACTTGTTTGTTTTTTTTCCTCCTGGATTTTATTCCTTTTCCCCACTCTCTCTCGTTTTCATTAAAATTGCTGTTGTTGTTATTATATTTCACTTTATTTCAATTATTAAATTGGTTTTATCTCAACCCACAAGTTTTACCTTTTCCCCCAGTTCTCCTCCCCATCCCACCAGGGAAGCCAGAGAAGTGAGTGAGCAGCTGCGTGGTGCTTAGTTGCCAGCTGGAGTTAAACCACAACACAAACCAAACCCTAGTATTTCTGTAGCAATGTAAGGTTTCAAAATTTCTTACAGCATTTATTCCAGCTGGTTTCTTTCCGATAGCAGAAAAATACGAGCAATCTAGACAGTTTTCTTTCAGTTCTATAATCCTCTAGATAAACACAAAGATCTTCTTACCCCTGTGTTTCATCAGTGCTTTCTCCACTGGCATGCGCAGGACCTTTCTCAGATTCTGAAGAACAACTCCTTGTGGAGGTTGTGCTGGGCCTTCCTTAAATGTAAGGAAAAAAGGCTGCATTAGAACAAAAATGCCTGACCTTTTGCTCTCATGGTGGAGCAATGTTACACAACTAGCAACAAATCTGCTACCATAAGGGCTACTAGATAACCCAAATTCCTGCTCTGAATGGCTTGCACTGGAAACTCAGACCAGTGACATGGCTGGGTTGCCCAGACACTGGCTGCAAACCCAAATAGATCCAGTCTCTCTATAGAGCTGGAAGATTCATGCAGTCTTCAGCATCTCCTGGGAACGCAATCCATTCCTTTAGCTCTCCTTGTGTGCTTTGTGGGATGTGGGTCTTAATACTCTGTCACATCAAAACTTCTGTTTTCAGGAAGCTCCACTGCCAGGATATAACAACTTGAAACTAACTCCGCTTCCTATCCATAATGTGTTAGCTTTGGAAATAAGTTGCCTCCAAACAGAAGCACAGAAGTCTCTTCAGGTGTGGTTTTGCTAAGTTTCTCAAACACATGGCTTAAAGCAGCAGATTATATAAATCAATGCCCAAAGAAAGCAGATCGTGAAATGTGGCTAGTCCTAGAGCTACGTCATGTAGCTTATGCCAGCAGTAAAGGACAGCTGCGCTCTAGTTCAAATAGATTATCTTCACAAATGCACTACAAACAGTGGAACCTGGACACAAAACCCAGGGAAGTCCAGGAGGTCTAGTCACCAAACCTAGAGATTTCTGGGCAAAGGGTTAAGATAACCCCAGCACGCCAACACCAAATAACTTTTTTGACAGTAATGAATGGACTGCTGCAATATGAAACCTCAATAATCTTGACTACAAATCAGAAAGATCGTTATCTTTTTTTTTTTTTTAACAGTGGAAGCCCACATATCTGTCTCCCATTGATGAAAACCCATAAGGTCATGATTTTCCATGACTACTCCCTACCCAGATTTCTAGGAAAAGAGTTCCAGAAGCTCCTGCTCCCTCTTGTGTAATGTAAGAGGCTGTACTCTTCTGAAGACTACTAAGATAGACCTCTTCACCTTATGGCTAAATCACTATAGCAGACCACCAACAAAAATTATCTGGAAGCTCCATACAGTTCAGAACACAGTAGTTACAACCTTCAGGAAAGCAAAGTTATTGCACCAGAGGCAGAAGAAACAAAACTTTCTCCAAAGATACAGCCTAAGGCCTCACACAGTTAAGCTTAGTAAGGCCATAACAGAGGGAACAAAGTTAATAAAACAGCAAGATTTACTAAGCAGACCTTAGTAAAACCTTGGAAGAGGCTGGGTCAGCCACAGCCTTGAGGGCAGCTGTTCCACTGCGGACAGATGACCCCTACTAGCATTAAAACAGTCACAGGGGGTGTCCTAGGTTTTGAATGCAAGGTAAGGTGACTATTTTAAAGGAAGGGCCTATACAAAAAAATTACATGGAAGAGTTCTGTCTGCAAATATTAAGAAGTTTATTTTGAACACAGTGAAGTTATTTATTAAAGGAAATAATGCTGATGAGAATATGCAAGACAGCCAAATTAATGGGAACTTCACCATACATTTCCTCCTACCTTTTTTTTCCTTCCCCTCAAAGCTTATAGATCATTTGACTTCAGAAAGTTAGTAACAAATACTTTGGGTAAAAGGCTATCCTATATGCTTGTTTACTACCATAATATGCATTCAGAGTCAAACAGCAGTTTGCTTTATAATTAGGCAAGTAATAAGAGTTTTTATAACTCAGCCAAACCAGAATCCAGCTCAAAATTAATTTGGTCAGATTGCTTTTTCTTGCTGTGACTCATGTCTACAAACAAATCCAAACATGCTCAAAATTCTTGATCCTAACAGTAAGCAGACGTGAATAAATCCACTACGAAATAATTAAACAAAAAAAAAAATTGCAAATAGGCTTTTCACAAATCTTCAATTCTGAAATATACAAGAACCTCACAAATATTAAGCAGGTGAGTTCACTCCAGCCTGAGAAAAGGTTAATTAGCCTGATTTCATACCAACAAATTGCGTATCAACAGGAGAAATAATTTATCCAAAGTTGCAGAGAAAGCAGAGGAAAACCTCAAGCTAGGAACTTGTAGTAGGCAACATTAGGGTACTTAACTGCATTAATACTTACTGCATGTGTTATATTGTTAAAAAGAAAACATGCACTAATTGTCTAAAGAGTTCTATAAGCAGAGTTAGCTTGTTAACTGCTTACTGGGAAGCTACTAATCTTACAAGTAGTCACCTGTGGGTGCAAGAAGCATTTATTCCACACCATGCATGTAACAAGTACATAATTGAAAGCTGACTGGAATCATTTTTAGTCTAGATACTACATATACACTTTCCAAAGATCACCTCTTGATTAAAGTTATTAAAAACACCTTAATTCTCCAGCAAAGGTCAAACAGCTGTCTTCCTTATGCAAAGAGAACAGTTGACTAGAAAGCTGCATAATAACAGAGAACATTTTGTTTAAACACGTCTTCTTAACACAGAAATTTATTACTGAGGCGAATTTCACATGCACACATTTACCAAGTCCTACAAGGCACTGAAGACATCTCAGTCTACAATGAAAGTCAGAGTAAATAACTATCGCACAGTTAGTTACAACTTCATACAGGAGAAGTACTTAAGGAGATGTCGACAATATTTAATTGTGCTGTGATTGAAATACAACTGTTAGGACTGGCCCTCCTCTGCCAAATTACTGAGACGCATAACTGATGAAGATACTCTACATGCCACTGCAAGACTGTCTTGCATCAAAAAGTAGCTACACTCCACTCCAGCTCCTACATAGCCATCTCGCCATTGAGCAGCATGGCAAACGGCTTTTAGCTGGGAGGTAAGGGTCTGACCTCAGGGGATCACCTTCTCAGCTTAGCTGCAGCTCTTCTACACAAAACTTTCTAGTTATTTGCAATCACACTGAGCTGTGCTGTAAAAATGGTGCTAGGTTTAACAGTACAACACTGAGGATACAAAAACTGAGAGGAATTCCTCTCCCCACCAAGAAATCCTAAACAGAGGATTCAGCGTAAGGATTTATGCCTTTTGGAAGGACAAGCTATTAAAAATGCCCAAACAAACTGACTTTTCATCTAAACTAACTGGAATTAGCTTCACGTATGCATTATATTGATACTTAACTTTCTTTCAAAAGATGAACAACTACTATTCCTGGGTGGACTTACCACTCAGGGCAGAAAAAGCATGCACATACTGATTATAATCAAAGCCAATATATTTCAGAATGACTGAAAACATACCAGTTACAGTAATGGAATCCTGCCCAATAGCAGGCTCCTGACACTCTGTCTGTGTATCAAGCAAGGAGGATTTGATGTACGTAGCTAAAGTTTCCACAGGACTCCCACCAGCGGCCATCAGGGGGTTATACTGGTTGTCAACAGGTGAACTTCCACTGCCTTTTAGTTCATCAAACCTTTTTGCACACTGTCACAAAATGTAATGATACAACAATGAAGCAGTAGCTTTCAGTACATTTTTAATAACTGTAATTTGAGACAGATATCGTATTTCATATCTTTTGCATGTGAGCAGTTACTGATATTAAACTTGTAATGCTTCCTATTTAGTAGTATCAGGAAAGTACATAAATATACAGTAAAATAAGTAAGGTTTACCATAATTAAATACTCTAATAGAAAAAGATAGAACCTGTTTCAACTTCTATTTCCTTAAACCCTGTGATTTTAAGCCTGAACTTCAAAAAGGAAAGTTATGGGGAGAGTTTAAATTCTCATTTTGTAACTAGCTCTTTTACTGTAAGCATTGTCAAATATTATTAAAAATAGCTGTAGTAACTGGTTCATAATTGTTATTCTTTTACTTCATGACTTCCAGTCCAATTTGAACAAAAGGGACTGGCAACTTCCACTGCAATTTTATTAACTTGCCATTCCTTGTTTTGATGAAATAGAAAGTTTTACCATTTTGTTAATTTGTAGTGATACAATGACAATTATGGGTTTAGTTCAGCAGAATCCCACAAACAGGTAATTTACACATACAAGTAAATCTACTTAACTCTACAGGTGATTCTCCTGTGACACAGCTCATTAGGTTCCATTCAAGCAGCTGTTTTTATCTATTTATTTAGGGTTGAGCTAACTGATACTGCTGCATGCCACCTGCCCCTTTAGGAGAGGTGCACACAGTGACAACCTTCTGATATTAATGTAGCATCTCAAATTTGTAACCATACCAGTCTGCTATATACAACAGATACATAAACGCACAGGTATAATTTACTTAATTGCCTTAATCACAGATTCCACATATTTGAGACACTTTGTTCTTTTAGAACAGAGTAATCAGACATGCACTAATTAATCATACAATCTTAATTAATATGAGAGTGCTCACCAATACGTTTATAATTATTTTATTTGCTTAATGTGCACAATACTGTCTGCAAATTGAAAGGTATACAGTAGAAAACACCCCCATCAAATGCTTTGCCAAGCACTTAAAAGGCAGTAATATTCCACAGAAGCTTCTACTCCCAATCATTCACTTTTATGTTCTAAATACAAGGCTACAGTGATGCCCAATAGCAATGTGAGCTGACACATTTGATTAAGTTTGCAAGAAAGTAAAGACCACTGGCTTGTTTTCTTCCAGCTTTGCTGAATCACAAGGGCAAAAGGCATTTTCTTCTTTTAGCTTAATGCCCCTCAGGAATGAAAAATTCAAATTTTTTTTTTTAAAAATGTAAGCATTTCACCAGGAAATTCGGCAATCCCGAAAAATTAAGTATATGGAGGCACTAGGTTCTTCCAATTCCAACCAAGAAAAGAGAAATCCACATCTTGTAGGACCATACAAGAGGCAAGTGCACTCTTAACTACCCCATGGAGATCCATAACTCATACTTCTTTACAAGTACAATGACAACCATAGAAAGTTACCATGTCTGCTACAATCTACATGTGGTTAGTTGGTACCGCCATCCTTTCCATGAGAATCTTAACTACGTAATTTAAAATATGTTAGCACAACTACTTTTTTTGTATTCCACTTTAATTTTTAATTTCCAGTAATTTTTTTCCTTATTATATATTAGTTCTAATGAAATAAAATGCAGTATGTATTTCTTAATATCAGTGTTCAGATTTTGTAGAAACAGGTTTTTTTCAATCTTCTGCTCATTTAACATTCAATTCTTTAGGTATAAATTACTTCAGACAAAAAAAATTCTTTAACTTCAATTTCCCTCCCTCACCCAAAGATGTTTTCTCCTTCATAAAGTACTGCTTAAAGTATATGAATTCTTTTATTATTAAATTCACCTCTTTGGATGTATATCCTGGAACTAGCCTTGCCACACTGTCCCAGTTGATAGGCTGAGGAACACCAATGAGGGAACACAGGATCATATCCAAAACCATTTGATTGTTGTCATATGGAAAGTTATTGTTTTCTGAAAATCCACGACTCATCTTTGGCTACTTAAGCCTAGAAGAGAAAACATTATTAGCCAGTCTCACTGCACAGTTTGCTAAAGCTTCGTCTACATTAACAGCAGCACTCCATAAATTACTATGGGCAATGTCTATCACAGTATTACAGTCAAGTACTAATGCTTTATTTGACAAAACTTACATATTCATGTCTGCATCCTCAAAACCCTGGGGGGAGGAGCAGATGTGCAAAACACACCAAAACCATCTCAGCAACAGCAGGCACTACCCACAGTTTCTTTCAGTTGTCCATTTCCAGGAGGGATTCACACCCCTGAGCCCTCAGTACCAAAAAAAAAAGGCCTCCCACAATCTCAGAATAAACAGCCTAAACTGCAGAGGGACATTTTAATTTAAATTTACTTACATTCAAATACACTTGTTTGTTCCCCCAAACTTTCAGCTGCTCAAATTTGGTCTCCTCTTGCTCTGCCTATTTGTTTCGCACACCTGACTTCCATTACACAGGAGCCAACCAAGGCACCCAGCTAAGGGCCATCAATAATACTTTGGAGCCCCTGTGACACCTGGATGTCTTTCAGCTCTCATCCTGAAAACCTGACTTTTGAGGTGTCCTAAGGCACTCCTAACACGTGATTAGCTGGAATGATCAAGGCCAAAAAAACTTGTTCCTTCAGTTTCAAGCTGAGCACCAAAACAAAGTGTGTAAGGACAGCAGTGAACACCTTAAAAAAAAAAAAAAAAGGCAGTTTTTCTAATTTGAAAATTAGTAGGTTTTTTTTCTTTTTCCAAATGGATTTTTTTTATGTGTAGCACCAGGGAACACAGTATGAGTTCAAAGTACTATTTCAGCAATTGCTGGGAGAAAACTGCAGGCATTAATCAAGACTTCCATATTCGAGTAACACACAGCAGAAGAGCTTTGTAAGGACTCATATTTGGAAAGCACTTTGGATCTTTTCTGAAGTACCTTACACAGATCACATACAAAATTTTGAGTTATAAAGCAAGGATTACAGAGAAGTTCAGAGAAAACACACTTAGATAGTAGTTAACAAGTAGTTAACAAGTGATGGTAGTCATCACTTTTACTAAAAGCATACTACAGCAGATGCTGCCTTTGCATCACCCATTTTCTAAAAAAAGATGCTTCAAATATACAAAATAGTACTGATTTTGTTTCTGACCCTAGAAGCTATTCCAGCATTTTTTTGTTTTGTTGTTAGAAACAGAAATCACAAATGAAAGCTGACTGAAACCATCAGAAAGAAAAAACTCAGAACCTACCAAGGCAATTCTTAGGTTTCATATACTCGTGAGATTTAAAAAGAAACAGAAAAGAAAAGCACACCACAAACAAAATACAGAAGTCCAATAGAAAAAGTCATACCATTTTAACATCTAAATTAAATCTATTGCAAATCATGCCAAATAGCCAGTTTTAAAGGACTGAGATCCTTCACAGCCAGTATAAGCCCAAACTTTCCAACTCAGATGCCTCTATGAGGTAAAGGTAGATCAGTTCCTGCAGTCATGCAGTCCTTCACCCTCACCCTGACAGCACTATCAAGTGGCACGCTGTGGTAATTCTGTGGTGGATACTTCTCACTGTCAGCGCACAGCCAAATGTCGGTATCAATTATATTCAAGCCACTGAATATCCACCACATCCACTGTCATGAAAAGAAATAACCAGGCCAGAACACACCAGCACCAGTGGCGACACAGCGTGAGTGGTTATAAAATACAAAGCTGACTTCTTGTGCTACCTGTTATGCACATAGCAGCTGGTTTAAAAATGTCTGAAGACACAAGTAAATGAGAGAGTATTCAAATCCTCTGGTCTTGCACCATAAAATACGCTTAATGAAATTCACATTACTAGCAATGTCAATATTCCATAAGCCATCATTTTAAGGACTATTTCTGTGGTATGATTAAGTCTATAATTTAAAGGAAAAAATTTTGAGTACTTTTCTGGTAACAAGTTTATGTATGCATCAGCATTGTGGACCATGAAGCAACCTGACCATGAAAGGACAGGTACTCTAAAATGTAATGAGATGTTCAGAGAGAAAGAAGCCTTTGTCTCTCAAATATTTTTTATTTGCTTATTCTGTACATTAAAACACAGATTTATACATGCTGGTGACTGCAAAGATAAACGAAGCAGCATATTAATTACAAACGTAAAGAAGTAAAGTTTTCTTCTTTCTACTCTCAAAAGAGTACGGGACTCCTCTTCGTGGCTTTATACATGATATTTAACATTTGCTTTTTTGTCCTATAGCAAATCCTGACAGAAGTATAGTTAAAGACACATGCAAGATTCTGTCTCGTGCAAGAATGGTGCGCTCCGTAAGAGCAGCAACATAAAGCCTGTAATAAATTGTACCGTTAAGAAACGGAGGGCAACTTCTACAGATTCTCTCCAGTTTGCTCCTGCAAGTAAAGCTCAGTTAAATCCTTCCTCAACTATGCAAACTAGAGGGGGGGAAAAGTTTTTTAATTATTTAATTCTGACCAGGTCATTTAATATGAGATATATTTAATATAGAGAGATACATGACTAGGATTTTTTGTTAATACTTAAAATTCTAAAGTAAGGGGTGTAAACGATTCCCAACACTTTAATATTTCATAAAACTGGTATGTTTTAAAAAAAGAGTTAAATCACTCCGCAGGAAGTTGGTATACATTGCAGAAGTTCACTGCCTCATTTAAGACTGATTTTTTTTATATATATATATATTTATTTAAAGAAAAGAATCGATCTAAACCTGAAGAATTGCTCTCCCCTCCCATGTGCATAACCTGTGGTAAGGTAAATACGGTGAGGGGTGGGCGCGCGGTCTCCTGAGGGACCCTCAAACGCAAGGAAGGGACAGTGCAGGGCGAGGCGGGAAGAGAAAGAACAGCAGCTTGGCTTGCAGTTTGCCTTGCCCGCGTACTCGTCAAAAAAAAACCCTAAACCCAGGTATTTAAATAACAAAAAAAGAAAAACCGCTCCCAGTTTTCTGGGGCAAGATCCTACAAGTGCGAGCAGCCTCCTCACGCAGCGCCGGCCCGCGGCGGGGCCCTCGGCAGAGGGGGCCCCGCCAGCCACCCCAGCCCCCCCGGCGGAGACGCCCCGCAGCCGCCGGGCTGCCCTC
>JAVJGJ010000032.1:4372887-4386673 GCA_035590215.1 Microhierax caerulescens | reverse complement strand
GGACCCCCAGGCTGATATAAAACGGCCCTGGACCAGGGATCTGCATCTGGGGGGGGGCAGCCAGCAACTGCCCCCTGTCCCCAGAATCTGGTGTCATGCCCACCAGGTGCCTGGGACACCCTGCTGCCCTTCCGCACTGCCACCACTCTGTCCCAGTGGCGTCTGCTGCCTCCTCCTTGTTCTGGGGTCTGGCTGCAGGGGCTTCATGACCAGCATGGGACCCCCCACCCTGCCCTGTCCCCCACCCCACACATCACTCCCCATGCATGGCATGATGCTGTGGCCACGGCGTGTGGGTCTGGTGAGCCTCGATGGGGGATGGCATCTACACTTCGATGCCTAAACCGGGACCTTCAGCATTCCTGGGTCCCTGCGGCCCCCCTGGGTTCAGGGGTCCAGGTGCCGGTTCCTGCTGGGAGCACAGGGTGGTCGGAGGCGAGGGGCTGCTCCGAGGACCGGGCAGCTTCACTGGGAAATGTTTTGGGACCCTGGGCTGTGGCCGGCACGTGGTTTAGGACCGAGCCTGACCGCGGGCTCATCCCTGTTGTCTCCATCCCAGGTCCTGATGCTGTCCTGAGCCTCGCCGGGCGCAGGGGATGCACTGAGTGGAGTGAGGTCTCTGCGGCCGGGCCCCTGCCATGGAGGAGGGGGGGTCTCTGCCGGTGGCCACCTGGCTGGCGGCCCTCCACCTGGACCAGTATGTGGAGAGCTTCCAGCAGAGCGAGCTGTGGACGGTGTGGGACTGCCGGGCGCTGACGGACGAGGCTCTCACCCACCTTGGCGTGGTGCTGCCTGGCCATCGCCGCCGCATCCTCCTGGGACTGCAGAAAGCCTTTGCTGAGGTGACCCCCCCAGCCCGGGTACCCCAGCACCCCACCGGAATCACTCTGAAAGGAACTGGAGAAACTCGGGGTTTCCTCCATAAAAGCCCATGGCACCATTCATTCCACCATTACCCCGCGGAACGGTACCGGGAGGGCCAAGCCTGGGCAGCCCCGGCACGCGAGGGCCCTGTCACCTGCCCAAGTAACGCCTCAGGTACCAGAACGTCTCACAACACCAGCAGAGCAAATCAATTAAGCAAGGGCTTGTGTTAAAACACTCGAGTAAAGGCTGCGCTCTACCCACTAAAAAATGCTGACCAAAGCTATGGAGCCTGAATTTAAGCTTTTCCCAGGTTTTCATCTAAATATTTGACACATCTGTAGCTATAACAGCAGTAACAGAACATCGGACTTGGAGCTAATCACATGGAATAGCCCAAGCGCCCCGCAACCCTTCCTTCAAGGCTCCTCTCAAACCAGAGCTATTCTGCAAAAGGTCAGACAGTCCCGGTCCTGCCTGCATCATCCCTCATCGGTTTGTTTCCTACCCCGTGCCCGCTATTGCATCACGTCTTCCCAAACATTTTAAAATCACCTCCCTTGGGAAGCCGCCTGTGCCTGCTGCGGATCAGCCCACGTCCCCTTTCCCTGTGTGCAACACGTCCTCCCCAAGCCCTGCCTCTGGCTAAATCTCACTGCACCATGCTACACAATTTCTGTTCCTCCTTGGTATTTCGGGAGGAATCACTGAGATAATCATGACCACAGGGATATTAACTGTTTTCTTCCAAAAAAAAACCACCCCTAAAATCTGGAGTAATACTGCAAGGACAGAGAATGCAAAACAGCACAGAAGAGTTAAAAAAAAAAAAAAAAAAAAAAAAAAGGAAGATTGCACCCATCTAGAAAAGCATATGAAATCTGAATTCTTTAGTCAATACAAAAGCTTCATTTGGGTTTCAGTGAGAGCAGAAAGCACTTCCATCCCATTCCACACCATCCCACAGTAATCCTAGGAATAAGCTAATGCTGCTATATTGCGATATTATTAGAACATTAAAGTCATTAATGCTGTGGAAGCTTGATGGTATGTCACAGAACTAGCAACATGGTTTTAAAATTAACCTGTGCTGTTAGGCAAAAGTTTAGTCCCTCCCTTATTTTTTTTAATAACAAAAAGCCACCAATATCAATATTTGAGGAAAAAAATGGCAGTACCTTAAATTTTACTCATTTGATAGTCTCTAGACTATGCTTGTTTTGTTACTGATAATCCAAAGGTAGTAGAACTATTCTTTTGCATTTACAGCATTTTCACCTCTAAACCCCAAAACCTGTCAAGATACTCTCTGACAGCAGAAATAATCCATGTCATTTGCTCAAATCTTATAGTTTTCTAACTTGTGAAATTTAGGGAACTTTAGTATCTTGAAGTAGATTTAGAAACTGTAGATAAGAAAGATCCAGGGGTGTCTTGCATGGACAGCATGCCTATGTTACTATTTAAGCCAGTTACATGAGTACATTTCTTTCAAGGAGAGATTATCCAGCAGCTTAAGGGCTGTGTTCGGTATGGCCACAGAATCCAGGAGACTGATTTATCATCCCAAACCTGCTTCAAATTGGTCTGCACAACACCTGATGCCAAGACACAAGTGAGAAAAAACCTTAGTGTATCACCACCTGTTGACACACTCAATTACTACCTGCCAACATGGCCAAAAATGTTTGCCAATCCCAACACACAGCCACACCTACATGGATAAGAAAAACCAGAAGGAGCTACTTAAAAACGTGAGGTTTCATGTTTTCAATGTCTTGTAAAATACAGTTCCACTACTATTGCAGACAAGAGTATTTCTACAATGGTGTGTCAAGAAAAATCACTGTGTTGGTTTCTGAGTTTGTACCGCTTCTGGAAAATTTTCATTGCCAAGAGATCAGATTTGTAAGAAATTGTATTTTCTTTTTATTGACCTTACTAGCAAATGTCACCAAGATCCCCAAATAATTCAAAACAACCTGACTAGCTCAGATGCAGTCTAGTTTCGCAGAAGGAAGTTTTGAAACTGTGCAAAGGCAGCTGATTTTATTAAGTTCTACTAGACAAAGAGCGTATTTTAAATTTATTATTCAGAAACCTGAACATAGCTTTGAATGTGTGTGTATTCACATACCGCTAGCACCCACAGTGTCAAAACTGTATTTTTTAGACAGTCAAAACTGGCTTCTGTCATTAGTTCAGATAGTATTCAAGCACAAAATGCTCGGTATACTAAACAGCATCACTTAGATTCAAGTGAGGTTAAACTAAAGCCTTATATAAATATCATAGAAGTCTATAACAGACTTCTAGGGCTGCTACAGGTATATAAGTAGTCCCAAAGAATAACATAAAGGTAACTTAGTAAGTAGGTATCTCAAAATAAGACTCAGTTGCCTAATGTCCAAGTTCAGCAATATCTCAACAGTATCTCTTTTCTGACCTCCTCTCCTACACACTTCTGTGGCAACCACACCTGCTCCTTTGTCATCTCACCTTTCTAAAGTTGTGCAAGTCTTGAGCAGCCTGCCAACCAGCCTCCCTTTGCCAATCAATGTTCATTTAGATCAGGGGTCCTCAAACTTTTTAACCAGGGGGGCAGCGCGCAGATTAAGCGGCAGGCAGTCATCTGTGGCTGATTGGTTTCCCCCGCAACCCTGGCGAGGGGGGGCGGGGGGGGTCTGTAAATACTGGGGGGCCAGATTGAGGACCCTGGGGGGCCGTATCCAGCCCACGGGCCATAGTTTGAGAATCCCTGATTTAGATCTTTTTCTATAGTCTGACATAGGGGCAGAAACGTAAGACAATGAAACTGGAGGACTCACAGTTTTTTCCCTTGTGCTAGTTCATGCATTACAAAAAAAAATAATCTTAAAGCACAGTATATATTTTACTTCAATGAATTTTAATATCCTTCTGCAATCAGTACAATTAATTGTGAGTTAAATAACTTGTTTCAATTCCTCAGAGCCTTCTTTCCTCATTAAAGTAACCACAAGATTGAAAGGATCAAAATTCTTGTCAAGATTTAGCAGATACAGTTATGACAGCAATTGGTAGACTAAGTCAAACTACTACAAACCCAAATCAGTTATTAATTACTCACCACTAAAAGATTTTTTTTTTCAAAACCGTATGACCTGAAAAGTGAAATTAAATTAATCTTTCTAAAAATCAGTAAGGTTTAAAGATTTCAACAACCATCATGGTACTGTCTTCCCAACTTGTTCTGAGCAGGAACACAGATGTCTACAGAAGGTCTGGAGTTTATTTATTCATTTATTTAAAAGATTCTTCCTCTGAAGGAGGAAATCTTTCACTGACACAGAAGAGGCTGACAGCCCATTAATTAAATCTCACAACAGTGAATTAATTCCCTTCAGGAATACATACCATAAGCAGAACTGTACACTTGATACCCACCCCCCTTCTTTCCTCTGTGTATTTTATATTTCAGGAATGTTTGCTATTTTTATTTCAACAACAGATGTCATTTCCAAATATAGATAATTTTCTTTAATGCCCTGGTACATAGGGAAATGTCTCAGGAACATGTTCTGTTTTAAACCTAATAAACCTAGTTTCAAGTTTCTCATTTGCCCTTTAACTACTCTCCTTTTCCTCTGCACCTGAAGATCTAACAATCTAATAAAAAATGATTCTTTGCCATCTCCCAATACCTGAGCACAACCACTTAAAATTCTTGTTCCATTATCAACAATGGGCAATCAGAGATTATTTTAAAATCCAAGGTTCCAGTATACCCTCCATCTTTTCAGCCACTCTACCTCAATAAAACTCTATTAATTTCATTTTTTCTTGTCAGAGTTTTGTTGTGGTGAACAGAATTATAAGAACTCAAAGCCAGCGAATGCAATTAAAGTATAAATACTGAAAGCTTTGGTAACATATAATGGGTGTTGAAGATCTCTGTAGAAACAGTCAAACTGAAGCTAGTGGGTCCATAAAGCAAAGGCACACACCCTAATTTTACTGTACTTTAGAGTACCTTTAAAATAAAAAGGAAATGCTATTTTAATGATTAGACAAGCTTTAGTTATTTTATCCATTGCTTTAACCTTCAGAAGCTCAACATAATTATACATATATACTACGAGGAAAAAAGTTTTAATTACCTTTCTTCATTAAAAAAGCCAACAACAAAAACAGTATTACAAGATGGAATTCTCAAACATCAATATGAAAAAAATACTTTGAACAGTCTTAGTGTTTTCATGGCTTTTGGTAAACCACAGCCCTCAAATTTTATGAGCAGATGCAAAATTTACCACCTGAAAGGCAGCATAAAGCGTTAACTCTAAGACCTTGGCTAACTGGGGCAATCAAGCAAGAAATGGTACTTTTTCTTTGCTGCTCCAATTATGTTAAACTTCCCTCAATCTAATGTTTTCCTACTGTACTAAAAGGCAGGATAGATACTCTGACATTCATGTAAAAACAATGAAGAACAGAAGCAAGTTGAGATGCAGATCGATAGACTACTGATAGGCAGTTACCAAGCTACAACACAAAATGGCTACAAGCGACCAAAGTTATTTACCACAGAAGGGAGTAACAATAAGTGCACTGTAAAGTGCCTGACTGCAGGATACCCTTTATTCTGATGTTCTTTTAATAAACAAAACAGAACTTGTTAGAACTACTGCTGAAGCTTCACTGCCCTTTCTTTGTAAACTGTATTTCTCCTCCCTTTCTCATAAGTCCCTTTTTTATAAGGTTTAAGGTCTTCATGACAGAAGCCCTACTTCTTATGAAAAGCAAGTTAACTTAGAACTTCTAACGATTCAGTTGTGTCACCTAAATCTCTTGCAATTCTCCCTCCTTTCTGTGGGAAACAATGCACTATTACTATTTTATGGTCCTCAGCACCCAGTTTTGGAGGACATGGGACAGAAGTCTATCTTCCCTTTGCACATGTATTGAGAAGGCCTCTAGTCAAGCCAACAACCCAATGAAGACTGGATGTTAAACTCTAGATTTCACCAGCAGTTTGTCTCATTAACAAGAACAGGCTGGCAGCCTCTGGTTTTTTGTTTGCTTTGTTATAAATGCCTCAATTCTCCTCATCTCAAGATCTTATGAGTTACTGCCAAGGTGGTTGGGTAGAATCACTAATGTACAGCCTTAGGTGAATCAAAAATAAATACTAAAAATTTGAGCAATCATTTCTCCATCCCTTCACCAGTCAGTAGCAGCAATAACTGGTACAGACCCATCAGTGTTCCACTACAATACAGATTTTCAACAAACCCCAAGTTTTATCAATAAAGCACAGTTCAGTTGCTTTGTTGATGAAAGTGCACTAGAGTTCCTGTTTCTCTCCACTAACCATAGTGGAGTCAGACACAACAGGATCTTTCTTACTTCCAGCAAAAACAGAATCAAAAGCAGCTTCCTGCTCCTCTAAAGTCGCAGTAGCAGTGGATCCTCTAACAGCTCTGCTGGTAAAGGCTGGCCGTTGCTCTGTAATCCTTTCCAGGTCCACCGTTTTCCTACCTCTTCTTTTCCCCAGAATTTTGATGTAATTAGCTGGCACAAGTCCTGTTGTTTGACCATCGTAACTAGCCAAAAGCCAACCACGGATTTTGGGTTGTTGTTCTGAAGGAGAAAATGCAAACATATAGGTTACAAACCAATTCAAAATATATTGCAGTTGAGGCACAAGCACACCAGAAGACAGATGGCACACCAGCTCATCATGCAGAGGAAATAACTCTGCCATAAAAGGTGGATACAAATTACTTCACAAGAGTAATGACTGCATGGTGAGGTGAACTAAAGAGTACTGCAAAGTGCATGTTGCTCTGCAATCAGTAACACCACCGTTCTGCAAATGCCTCGGGATTTTCACAGTTGCACAGCCCACGTGAGGAAAAGGTAACCACAAGGCTAACTACAAAGCACTCTCTGAATAAGTTTAGGATGTGTCACATCTTTGGGAACTTGAACAAAACTACGCAACTTTTATGACAATTCAAGTAATAACTTCCAGGGGGGGGAAAACCAAAGATCAGCGTGGATAAGGAGTTTCATCAAATAAGGTGGTGGTGGTGGTTTGTTTTAATTTTCAGGCTCTACCAATAGGACTTCACATGTGATTAGAAAATATATACAAAACTGAAAGTTTACCTTTGGGTGCTAATTTTAGCACGTCCCCAGCACGGAAAGAAATTTCTTCTTCAGAGAGCGCACTGAAATCATATTCTGCTCTTCCAACTACATGATCATCTTCTCCACTCGCCCAATTACTAGATACTGCTTCCAAAAAAAATTTAAAGTTTATCTGCATTGAATTTTAAAGTTTGGAAGGGTTTTTTGCTTGTTTTTTTTTAAAGGAAAATGAAGAAAACACTTCAACTTCCCTGCCTAAAACGTTCCCAATAGAGAACTGACAGAAGTAACAAACAAAGCATGATTTGTTGAGTCAATCCAACAGATACTCTTCCCCCGGCCCCAACTGCCACATCTAATACAAAGGAAACAGAAAGGAATCCTGATTTTGGAATCACAGAAAGCTTAGCAGGAAGCTGCATCCCAACTCAACAAAGGGCTACTGAAGCAGGCTGTTACTGGTATAACATCCCTAAAATTCAGTATTGTACCCCACCATCTATCAACTTCTATCACTGTAGTATAAGATTAATAGCTATACACGACAACAGATGGAACAATAAATATATGCTGCACTTCTCTCATGCTGCAAATCATCTTTACCTGTTTCTTCATCACTGTATGTAGAAAGCAGTTTCCAGATCAGATAGGGACCTCCCATTATAACAGCAAAGAATAAGAAAATAGGCCAGGATTTTGCAGAGTTAGTTGCCTTATCTTCAAGGCCAACACGAGCTACTGTCCCTTCACTTTCAGCCCACAAATCCTCATTCTCAGAGCTCTTCCGCAGACCTAGTAATCGCTGTAGACGTTGGTAGAGATATCTTATAGTTCTCACTAAAGCAAAAGCTGAGAACACCTTGGTGAAGTGTACTTTGAGGCGGGAGAAGTGATTGGCTACATCCAACACAGCCCTGAAACTGTTGTAGACAGCTGAAAAGGTAGCATCCATCATCATGCTGACTGAGGCAAACGCATGCACAATACTTTCAATGGACTGAAATGCACCTCTGCTGCTCTCTTCAGCCTGCTGAACAAACCTGCTGGGAGGAATATCATCTGCACGAAAGCGGTTATAACCCAAACCACCGTATCCATAACTGTAAGGACTATAGCTTCCATAAAAAGAAGTTCCATATGAACCATAGCCTGGAGAAAAAGAACTACTATATGCTGGCCTGAAAGTGCTCAGACTACTGCTTCCTGTTCGCTGTGATGGTCTTGGCAAAATAGGTGGAGGTATTCGTGCAACTGTGGGTTGTCCAGGCCTGGTCAGCAGGTTGTCACCCAAGTCCGCAGACCTAAACAAATTCAGACAAGCAAGATCAGTACTCAAAGTAAGTTTATATTTTAATTTCTGCAAAGCTCTTGGCTAACTATATAAATACAACAGTGCGCTTCAGCAGTGCCTGGGCAGGGAACCTGGTAGCCAAACACTGAATACGTTGCACAACGTCTGTGGGAAGTAAATAAAAGTCAGGAAATACAGGTCTTTCAGGGAAGAAAAAACATAATGAAATATTCAGTGTAAATGTGGAACTGCAGAATATCCAAAATGTACACATGGAAAAGCTTTCAATCTATTTATTGTATTGACTGAGAAAGCATGAAATGCTACATCTAGATCATTTTTCTGCATATGAAAGCCTCTCATATGCACTACCAAGAATATTTCTGAACTTCTCAAACTGGAAGTTTTATTTCAAATACTTATTCTAAGCTCTTCTATACAATGAGCCAGTGATACAGCAGGAAGAAAGTTTGAGAGCTCCTTTGAATCCACCCTTAGAGAAAAGGGTGGCATGACCTAATTGAGAATCCAAGTAATTACACAACAACATATACAAGGGCTTTGGGTCCCCCAGTTTCCCCTTCTACACAAACTATCTAATTACTTTTACGTAGCACATCAAGGATTGAATTTATTAGTTAACTGTTGGCAGAAAGAGGTATTATAAGTCAATTATTTGCTTTTATTTTAGTAAACATTCCTTCGTATGCCCGTATAGGTCACTTTATCTATATGCCTTTCATAGGAAGCCTCTGCAAACTCTGGTATTAGAATTCTGTCAAGCAGCTGTACAGCTTTTGCTGTGTCGTTAAAAAGCTAATCGCATATTATGACCCTTAAAGTTAAACAGTTTGGCTATTTCCCATGTTTACTGCCTCATCCCATGACTTTCCACTTCTATAGACCATTAAATTCACAGAAAAATAAACAGAAGAAAACTCAAGTTTGAAGTGCTATGGTGCTACTTTTTTCTGCACTGCTTTCAGTGTGAAGTGTGCTCGCTATACTACTTCTGTGTAAACTTTCTGATTTTGACAGCACATAATAAGTTACAATTTTATACCGTTTGATTTTTTTTCCATCACAGACACTAAATCTCTTAGCAGTTAAAACCAGAAGCAAAGATAAGTCATTATCACAGAAAACAGAGGTACTGTAACTTAAGATACTGCTCCATTCCCCTCGCAAACAGTCAACTTAGGACACCTCACTTTAAAGCTCTTTGAAGCAATTTATGATGAGCTGGATAACGCCACCAAGAAAAATTAACATCCATTTTCTTGCTTAGCAAGCTTCAGCTGGCAGTGCAGGTATCTGTTGAACGTTTAGTCCTGGGCTAACCTTCTGCCCAGTTTCAGCAGACTCTTTCATTTGGTGCTAGTGACTGCAATTAAACAAGACTGATCTTAACTGCCAAGTGTTCCTTGATTTCTGATAAAAAGGAAGTTTACAAACACTTTCTGTGCAACATCCTTCTCCATGAGCTTGGATTTTCTGGAAAAGCTCAGATTCCCGGGTGAACACTGCTGAGACGTACACACCGAGGCATCTTTTCCAATTCCCGAGGGAACTGGACACTCAGCTTCTCCACTCCTGCAGAACCGGGCACGCTTACACAGCTGCGTGATCCACAGGAACGGCCACTTGCACTCAGCCCACCCCTGGCAACACGTACAGCTCTACCTTCACCACACTATACGTGCAGCTTTCTACAGACACAAGTAGAGCTCGAGACTTGCACCGTTCGGGGGCCTCTCCTTTCCTCTCCCCGCTGAGGAGGGGAATCCACCAGAGATCCCCCTCCACGTCTGGCACGCAACCCCTCAACAAAGCAAGGCAAACGACCCCAAACCACCCTAGCGGATACCCGCCCCCCCTCCCCCGGGCGAGCCCCCTCAGCCCGCGGAGGCGCTGCCCGGCCAGGCCCGACCTTTGCGCTGGCCTCAGCGCGGAAGGCCGAGGCGGGAGGCCCGAGGTGGGGCAGGCGCAGCCACCCTGAGGGGGCGAACGCCCAACCCCGTCACGGGCAGAGGAGACCCGGGGGTCGGCGCACGCACTCACTGGAAAGCCGGCGCCACGGTACCCGCCAGCCGCCGGTTCTCCCAGGGCTTGGGAGGCGGCGGCTGCGACGCCATGTCCGCCTCGCTGCGGGCCGCGCTCTGCCCCGGCCCGGCCCGCCGCGCTCCTCCGCCCGCCCGCCCACTGCCAGGCGCGACGCGGGAGCCCCGAGCTATTCACCAGCAGCATTTCGAGCAGGGCTTCCCGCCGCGCCCGGCCATCGATGCTCTCTGCTTTGCCTCTGCGCAAGCCTGCGCCGTGCCCGCTGCCCGCCCGGGAAAGGGGGAAGGCCCGGCGCCGCGCCGGGGGCGCTGTGAGGTGATCGCTTCTCCCGGGGGTGCGGAGCGGAGCGGGGCGGGGCAGGCCGAGGGGCGGCGGCGGCGGCGGCGGCAGCTCGGAGCCCTGTGGGGTAGGGCGGCTCTGTGCGGAGGGGGCCCTCACCCACTCCCCCGCCCCCTCGGGTGCCGCCCGCCCGGGCGGGGGGGCCCCCTCCGCTCCCCTCGCCGAGGGCTGAGGCGGCGGGCCGGGAGTGGGGTCGCTGCGCTGCCCCTGGCGCGGCTGGGCCGGCCGGGGCTGGCTTCTATCGCGATAGCGACCCGACTGTCGTCGTGGAGGCGGGCGGGCAGGGGCTTCGCCGTTCGGGCCTGCCGGGGAGCGCCGTGCGGGGCGGCGGTGCCTGCCGGCCTTCGCGCCCGGGAAGCGGGACATTGCTGCTGGGGCTTCTCCCTTGACGTTGTTTCTGGGGCTTCTCCCTTTTTCCTTTTTTTTTTTTTTTTTCTTAAATCCCTCGCTTCAGGCGGTGGTAGCGTGAGGCGTTGGCGTGGCAATATTTAAGCCTCACGAAGCTGAATCGAGCTAGCAGTTGCCTAGAAGTATCTTTGTTCAGTTTTTTTTCTTTTTAAAAGCAGGTTTGAAGGTTTCTAGATAGTCCTTGGCTTTTAAAGCTTACTTTAAAGAGTCCAAATCCAGGAGAAACTGAATGAAGTGAATTAATAACTTTTGCTGTGCTATCTGAGATAGCTGGTTGAGCTATCTCTGTGCAGGGCGCTCCTGAGCGGGATAGGACACCAGAGCTGTGACAGATCGTGCTGGCACGGAGGGCGCCCGTATATCCTGCCTCTACACCGGCTCTTCGATACAGAAACTAGGCACCTGTCAAACATTGCTTACAGGAGCTAAACCCCAAACAAAATCAGGTGGTTCATCTGTCAGTTATTGTGGAGCACCTTGCCAAAGGATGTAGAGGCAAGAGAATTTCAAAGAGACACTGAAGAAGGATTGCAGGAAAGGTCTGTTAAAGTTTACCAACAGTTAAACCACACTAGGTCAAAGGAACCCCCCTAAACCAGAAATAACTGGAGGAAGGGAGCACGCTACGGCAGAGGCATATGCCCTGCAAACACGTATTTTCCTATGGCATCTGTTTATACCTGCCCTGGGTGACAGTAGGATTGAACCTTTGGCTGAACAACTGAAACTCTTGTGTGCCTCCTAAAGTTTCCTAGAAATCTGGTAAGGATGAGCACCTCACTAGGAAACTTCTTTTCCGTATTTTTCAAAAATTGCTGAGAGTTCCATCCCATTATTAAATTTCAGACAAAGAAATTAGTCTGTTCTACAGTTCTGGGCAGAGAGAATGACAGAAAACCAAATTAGCCATAATCTTGTAGGGAAAAAACCAACATTATGAGATCTCTCCCAAAATCAGGAGTCCTATATTTGAGATGGGAAAGAAGAAATCTTAAAAATGTTGAAGGGGCTAATGGATAGAAAAGGCTTCCTTTGCCTCTAGGGCTTTGTATGACAAAAGGGGGTGGCATCTGATGTTTGGGGCTTTTTTTCCCCCCCCTCCCCTGTAATTTTAATGCATTGATTCTTTAGTTGCTGCAATTTTAGAAGGAATGCCCATTTTACGTTTGGCTTAATATATCTTAGCTCCACCCTCCTTCTCCATTTAGTAAAGAATTAATGTGTCATGTAATGCACGTTATCAAAGATAAAACTCTCAGCATATGTTTGTCAGAACTCTTGACTTCAGATTTTTCTAGGAAGTACAGAAGCTTTTCCATGACTCAGTGGTCTTTTGGGGTTGGTCTTTCAATTCTGTTGTGCCTTTGATTTATGAGAACATGTATCCTACACTTTCTCTAAAGGACAAAAAAAAATATCTAGTGATTCTAAATACGGTGCTATTAAGTGAGTCCTTTTATTGTTGCATTGCTGAATTGCATTTATTCTAAGCTTTTTTTCTTTTCTTTTTTAAACTTCAGCATTATCCAGCATGTCTTCACTAACAGAAAAGGACAGACCAATTGTTCAGCTGTTACTGAACACTGGCACTTGCCCACGATGTATTTTGAGGTTCTGCTGTGTGGGATCACAGATGCTTTATAGACATCCATACAAGGTTTGTTCTTTGTATTCCTAATTAGAATGTGTGAACATGTGAATTCAGTGCTCTTTACACTACCTTGGAGGTAGTTGTTATGTTCTTGGGCTCTTTGCCTAAGAGAAAAACACTTTGCAAAATGAGTTATGAAAAATTGCTGCTGCTGCACTGTACAATTTTGAGAAATTACAAGAATCATAGAATATCATAATTTTTGTGGGTTAAATGTTAAATTTGACTGTGAAAGTTGCTATGTATTCCCTGAAAACACCAGAAAACATGGCATGTTAGCTTCTGCACAGCATGGCTCCATCACTTTTGAAGCAGAGCAGCTATGACTGTTCCCTCTGTTCTTTTTCCTTTATTGTAATAAGTAGTAAAGGCATTGTGAGCAGTGTAGCTGATGCAGAGGGAGAACCATCTATGCTCCAAACTTTTTTTGTCTCATACCTCCTTTTTCTTTCAGTAGAATTGGTACAGGGATGTAACTGAAGAATTGTGGAGCATAAGTTAAGGATACATCTTCCTTTTTTTAGTCAGTCAAACACAGTGTTATTAGGCATCTTTTTCAGCTGACCTTAGTACCAAAATTGAGTGTTCTTCAAATTTTTCCTAACTGTGCACTATCATTCTTGCCTTTGTTCTTGTATTTGATACTCAACTCGGTTTTGGCCATTTGTTCTTCATCCATACTGGTTCTTTGAGACTCTTTTCATTGTGTAGGCCAAATAAACATCTCCATTTACTTGATCTAATCCCTTGTCTTTATGCTTGCATCTTCTGGTGTCTGTCTTGATTGTTTCGCCTTTGTTCAAGTTTAGTCTCTCCAGGATTGATTTTTAACATCTTTCTTAGAATCCTAGAATGGTTTGGGTTGGAAGGGACCTTAAAGATCAGCTAGTTCCACCCCCCTGCCGTGGGCAGGGACACCTTCCACTAGACCAGGTAGCTCAAAGCCACATCCAACCTGGTCTTGAACACTTCCAGGGATGGGTCATCCACAGCTTTTCTGGGCAACCTGTGCCAGTGCCTCGCCACCCTCACAGTGA
>JAVJGJ010000032.1:4331864-4359399 GCA_035590215.1 Microhierax caerulescens | reverse complement strand
ACTAGAGTCGCTTAGCCTTTATATTGATTTGTAAGCTTCCATAATAATTACAGATTGTCTTTTCCCAGGAGTGCTAATTGAAAGCATTCCTTTTGTGTTAGTGAAGAAAGAAACAGTTACCCTGAAGATGATCTAAGTAGAAACAAACTTCTTGCATACAAAGTTAGCAAAAGCTCTACAACACTTAGGCACTGAGCCACTCCAGACGTCATTGTACCATAAATGTTACTTGTCTAGTGCTCTTTATCTACAAGGCACTTGAATATTAGCCAATCTTTCAATAGCCCTCTTGAGGTATTCTGGTATCTGAATAACAGAAGTAATGAGTGTTGTTTGCCCAAGGCCAAAGAGGGAATTGAGGGTAGAATTGAGATTACACTAGAGTTTCTGGTCTAGCTGTCAGTCTACTAGGACATGTTGCCTTTCTTTGCCCCAAGGCCATCCAGTCATTGCAAACGAAGCCCCTGACAAAATTTTACAGTGGTGACTACTACAGGGTTTTTATCTTTATTCCACGCTATGCACTGCGCTCCCAGAAGGTTTGTGAAGTTTAGTGACCGTAATAGGCTTTGAGCGTACACTGTCTCTGACTCAGTTCCCCCTGTGCAGAATGGGGCGGGTATCTGTGATGTGTAGGTCACTCATGTGTTTGAAGCGCTCTCAGATGATCTTCAGTTACTTCAGAAATGCAAATGCTATTATGGCACATTTTGATGTTTTTAGGTGATGTAGAGTAAATGGGTTATTTTCTTTTGTCTACCTCTTGACTGTTTCCCTAATACTACAATAAGGGTGCTTAAGAATATCCTCCCTGTTCCATTAAAAAAACTTTTATCTCTTTTTTTTTTTTTTTTTTTTTTTTTAGAGTTTGTTTGAAGTTAGCGTGGTCTTTGCTCACCCAGAAACAGACGAGGAGTGCCATTTCCTGTAAGTTTTTATATAAATAACAGAAGATCTTATCTAAATATTGTGCAACATTGTTGGTTTGGATTTGCTACAGATGAGAATATGCAGTGTTTATAAACTAGAATGGGGCCTGCATCTAAACTTCCTCATATTCAGATACACTTCTAGAGCTTAAAGTTACACCGTCTCTGGCTAGTTCCATGCTTTAAAGCCAACGAACAAAGTCATCCAGAATTTTGATTTTGAACTTGAAGGAGAACATTCAGATAAATTGTTCAATTTCAGCCCTTTTCAAAGTCATTACCCTCTTCAATATAGCCATATCATTTAAAAAATAGATTAAAACCAGGTAGTTGCAGGTCGGAGAATCTTTTGAGGTTGTGCCTAGGTTTTCCTGTTCTTGTAGGAGACATGGATGGGAGGGAAGGCTTTGAAGTGCATTAATCCAACTTAGCTGGTTGAATAAAATGAACAGAAGTTCCCTGGCTACCACATGTAGGTTTTGGCCTAGCCCAGTAGGGCATTTGCTATACAAACAGAAGCAAGATATTTCTGTGAATTTTGCTGCCATTTAATCTGATTTTTCAAAATCTAGCTGTAGTATATTCTGGATAATTAGGTTCACTCTTCCTGTTTGCTGATGCTTCCTGGAAAACTTAAGTTTCACTCAGTTTCATCACTTGTGCCCCTACTGCATCTTAAATCTTAGCATAGAAAGAGGCTCAGCATAGTCTTCTGTCTTGCATAGTGAATTCGTCTCTTGAAACTAGAGTTTCCTTTGCAGCCTTTATATATTTCCCTGATTTGACCCCCTATGGCAATTTGTGATCTGTGAACCTTTTTGGGTTTTGACAACTGCATCTTCTGTTTGGCTTGGGGTGGGGGAGGGGGTGAGGGAGTGACCATGCTTGGTGACAAACCAGGTATTAGGGAGAATGGATTACCAGTGTTCGCTGAACAACTTCCCTTTCCAGCTTCTTCAAGACTGGGCAAAACAGGGAGAAAGTGGTAAGGCCAAGCTACAATTCTATATAACAGTACCTGCAATTCTGTACAAACTCGACTGTCTCTGGATCCTGCACCCTTTTGTTCTTTTTTATTTAATTTTACTTGATCAGTTCTTGTTTTCTGCAGTGCTTTTCCTTCCTCTGAAACCTCTCAGCTCTTATTTTCAGCTCATCCTTCCATCCTTTTTGTGACATTTCAAAAATATTGATGTCAAGCACGTTATGGTGCCAACGTTAGCGCTCCAAGCAGAATAGTTAGAGGTGAAAGCTGTAAAGAAGTTCCATTCCACCTTCCAACTACTCAGGTTTATTCCATGTGTCCTGACAATATCCTTTTACTTGCCTTCTCTTTGTAGCATACTTAAACAGCAATTAAGGTTTTAGACATTTTTCTGAAGTAACGGTATTACCTAATTTAATTACATAGTAGTTTGTCAGGCATCAAGGCATTCTGCATATGTGAATGGCTGGCTCTGGGCATATTCTGAGGCAATGGTTTGGTTTCAATGTAAATATGGTAAGTTTGGCAGTTGTCACAGCTTTAGTAATGACAGTCATGCTCTTTGTGGAAACAAAGCAGGACTGTGTGTCAGCCTGGAGAAGTCCTCCAGGTATGTTTTTGAGTGGGATTTCCAAGTATGGCATCTGCAATTTCTCATCTTTCAAGCTGTTTTTACACAATTATGTGTCGGCAAGTGTGCTAAAATGACTCTTCGTTTGACATTGAAGATTGAATTGGCTTTTGTTAGTTTATATTTGGAGATTTATGTTTAAAGGTATGGTGATACTGAAATTCCAGAAGAGGGAATTTGTGATGCTTTGTGCCACAAATTGGCTGTGCAAGTTGCTTGTATAGAAACAGCAAGAGATCAGACCTGCTTCCTTATAGTCTAAAATAGTCACAGAGGTGTTGAAAAGCATCAGCAAGAAATGATAAATAGTCTTGCAGGCTAGAAATCATCTTTAACTGCATACATAGAAATCCACTAATAGGAACGGCGACTTCCTCTACAGTACTCAGAAGAAGTGTTTCACTGACTTGGCTTTCACTTTCGTGAAACAACCAATAGTTTCCTTTTGAAGAGGCAGAGCACAAATGGTATTGAACACCTGGGGTGACTTTTCCTGTAGTAAATTGAATTTTCCTATCCAGAAGCAGCAATTTGAATCTCTAGTTTGTAGTATGCATTGTCTAAGGACAGCAACTACAGATTTCAGGATGTCAGCGAGTCTTGCACAGAATTTAAACATAAATCATGACCTGTATTGAGAAAGATTGGAAAGGTCTGAAAGCTAAACTTCTCGCGCGCTTTTCCATCCTGTCTCAAAGCTGAGACACATTTGTGTTGGCCAGACCAAAAGAAGCTTACACAGCTTTGTCTGTGCTTTTTCTCTAGATCAAGCAACGCACACCTTCTGCCATTTGTGGTTTAGGATAAAGTTAATTTTAAAATCTGCTCTCTGCTAAGTTGTGGAAGTGAGATACTGGACATATTGATAGAAAGTCCATGTACATGCTATGCTTATGAGTCTGTCTATTTTTCTGTAAGAGTATCAGCTAATTTTCATTTCTGTGTTTAGAGCCACAGCTTGTCCTGATTGTTTCAAACGAGCGAAGAACAAACAGGTAGGACCTCATCGTTGTTGTATTTCTTTTCTGGCATTCAGATTTTCACAGCAGTAGCTACAACAAAGAACTTATCTGGGTATTCAGTCAGTGTTTAATGTCTGGTTTTCCTTCATGAAAAATCTCTCTAGTTTTCAATTGTCTGAAAATAAAGTTGTCTCCTTTATTCACTTAACGTTTCTTTGCTTAGGAATACTAAGAGCTTGGTGCTTTTCTTTAGGTTGTTCATTTTCCAGACTGTCTAAAGGCCATAATTTTAGGAAAGTTCTCTGTAAATACCTCCCTTAAGATCTAGGAGTTTGATTGTCATCCATTAAAAGGAGCATAAAAGATGATCCTCAAGCTCTCCATGGGTGAAACAGTTCAGATAAGTCACATTGTGAAGATGAGACTCCGCAGCCAAAAGAGAAATGATCACACTGCAGTTTTCATGTTCTCTGATCTGAATGAAAGACACAATACATGCAGGATGGTTTTATCCTGTCTACCTCTGGAGGAGGGGAGGAAAAAAAAAGGGACCTTGCTACTTGTTGCAGACCCTGAGCACGCACACAATCATTGATGGAAAAGAGGACATGTAAGAATAAAAAAACAGTCGGAGAGAAACTGATATAAGTAGGACAGTTGATGCGATCAGAGGGAGAACAAGTAACTTCTATCAGAAGCCTATGGAAGGCATTTTATTCTTTCTGGTGAAGTGTCTACCGACATTTGGCAGAGGCAGTCTGACCCAGAAATTCTGCCTACTCTACTCCACCTGACCAATAAATGCAAGTCTTCTTTTTAGAAGAATTGCATTGTTATAACTCACTGCTTGCTGCATTGCTTTCCTTTAAAAGGGGGGAAATCCCACATAAGGAGCTAAACCAGCAGGCTCTGGCTGTTAAAACCACACAGGCAATAAGATGTAGGGGAATCTAAAGGAAAAAATAGCGACTCTGAAGAGCTGTCAGAGGTTTATCCTTACAAAGAAGCTGTGCTTGAAGCTAGCTTCAAGGGCTGTGTTAATCAGAGAAGTATTATAAAAACTGGGTTCTGAGTGAAAATTTCTGTGTCATCTGCTGTAGATAGTTATTTAAACCTGCTGCTCGTTTAAGGGTTTTCCAGTTCATCTGTTCTAAGAGGAAGGGAAGCGCTATTATCTCTTAATTTATGCTAAGAAGGAGAAAGAGCAGCTTTCCTGAAGGCAGCCAGGAACTGTGTGTTAGAGCAAAGACTTGAATTGTCCCAAACAACAATCCAGTATTTTTCAGGTTTTTTTCCAAAGCCTCAATCCACTTAGCAAAAAAGACATCATTAAATTGGAAATTCAGCAGATGGCCATCGAGACAGTCAGGGTGCTGGAGCACATGCCCTAGGAAGGAGGGGCTGGGGAACCTGGACTTCTTCAGCTTGGAGAAGAGGCAGCTTTCGGGAGCACTGAAGTTCTTCTCCCCCTGGTACCAACAGGGAGATTTTTCAGAACAGAGAGCCAGGCTGCTAATCACAGGGCATGGTGAAAGGATGAGAGGCAGCGGAAATAAGTTGACATGAGAAGTTCAGTGTAGATATAAGAAAAAACTTTTTACCATGAGACAGTTGGACACTGGAGCAGGCCATGAAGAGAGGGTGTGCGAGCTCCATCCATGGACGATTTCAAGACCTGACTGGATAAACCCCTGGGTAATATGGTTTGATCCCATAACTGACCATGCTTAGATTAGCATGTTCATTTAGAGACCTACTCTCCTCAGCCTTTCTAAAGTAGGATTCCACCTCACATGTGACAGTTGTTTCTCCTGTTCCGGGAACCTAAATTCCATGTTTTCTGCCTTAACCTCACTTGATTTATCGACAGCAGCACCTGTGTCTGCGCATAGAAGATGGTAGTCATGGCTCCTGCCACTATTGTATTATTATTCCTACTTCTACTATCAGTTCACCCTCGTGAATTGATGCAGCTTGGGAGTCTGAAGTTGCTTGCCTTCCACAGTTTGGGAGCTGCCAAGCCCTACCGTTCAGAGCCCTTCCTTCTGAGTATGAATGAACCTTTGAACTTCATGAACAGATACCTGCTCAACAGTCTTACTTTCAGAAGAGCTGCCTGCCTACTGTTGCTGAGATAAAAGCTGGGGCTTGGGTATATTTAACCCTTGAAAATGGTGAGGCTAGCTTAGGTTTCTGTTCATGGGCTTAGGATTCTGGTTTTATTCTATTTTGCAATTTGTACCTGAGCTCCCGAGCACTACTTTTTTGGTTCTCACTTTTGCACACTTTTATATATAATCTGAAATAAGACGATATCCCAGAGATACGCTTAGCATTTCTTTCAGCTAACCAAAGGGCAGGCTTAGCAATTGAGTAGTCTAGGGAGTTGGAGTAGGTTTATTTGGAAGTGTGTCAGTAACTTTAGACCTGCTGAAAATCAGTGGTGCTTGGGGCTTTTTGTGTGAACGGAGTGAGGAAACGTACACTACTGTTTGTACTTGTGTTCTAGAAACAAAGGGGCAAATCTTAGTTCTACAACGAAATAACTGCTGTGTTCCAATCTGTCAACTGTATTAGTTGTATTGCTTTCATGTTGTGCATAAATTACTTGAATAGATTTTGGCAAAATTACCCGTTGCTCTTGGTTGCCCTATTAAGGTTAAGATCACTGAATTCTTGCTGATACAGAGTTGCTTTTAGGTTGCTTTTAGAAAACACAAAACACAAGTGAAAAAAACCTATTGTGAGAAGCAATATGTTGTGTATGTTTTAGGGTTGTTTTTTTCTTCCTTGGGCGTATCTTCCTTAGCTTCTCTTAGTTCTTGACTCATTTTTTCATTTCACTGTGCAGTCTGTTTTCACTAGAATGGCAGTTATAAAAGCCCTAGAGAAGATAAAAGAAGATGATTTTCTCAAGTAAGTATGTACTGAAACTAGTTCTTAGTAATGTGCTTTTGTATAGAATTAGGATGGGGAGGAAAATATTAGATGGGTAAGTAGTGGTAAGATGTCTATAAAAGAACTTTTAATTGTTTAAATTCTGCTAGTTTATTGGTTAAAATGTGTTTTCTGTTCTTCTGGTAATAGAAAGTCATTCTAGGTCTTTTAATTAAGGAGTAATCTTTAAATGCTTGATTCACAGAGGATGGAAAACGACATGAAACAAATGATGGTCTTTTTCCTATTAGTAAAAGTGCTTCTTTGGTTGATTATCTCGGGAGCAGCACAGAGGAGAAATCATGGGTCAGAGAGCTGCAGTTCTGCTCTGTGCTTTTGGCAGTGCATCACTGCAGCTCTCTGGGCTGGCGTGGGATTTAGAACAGTTGGAAGTAAAAACAGTTTGTTGTAGTATTGACAATAATTTACATTCAAAATTCTTGATGTACAGCCCCAAAACCACAGAAGAGATTTGGAAATCTTGGAACTTCCTTCTGTATTTTGATCCTTAGAGTTTGTAAGGCAAGCTCTTCTTTACAAGAAAGACTTTTTTCTGTATTTCCAAAGTGTTAGGAGTTGAGTTTTAAGAAAAGACCAAATGCTGTAATGTGGTAAAAATCACAAGCAGGGGGAAGACATCAACAGACACTTTCTCTGTAGTTCACTGTGCTTAATTGTGCTAAGTCTTTGCAGCTCTTTTCTTTGGTTCCCAGCAAAGATGTGGTCATAGATCCTGAAGACAGTTTTCATGCGGCATTGAGTTTTGGTTTTGTATAGCAATAGTATGGTACCTGTGGTATCTCATTAGCCCATTTTGGAGTGTTATACTTCATTATTGTTCAATGACAGATTGACAAACAGATTTGCAATGCAGTGTTCTTGATTAGGTTAACGTTTATCCATTTCTTGGTGTTCCAGCTTTTAATGTGAATGCTGAGTTTATACTGTAGCTGTGTTTAGTGCAACTGAAGTTGTCATCTTTCATGCCATTATCACTACAGTGATGCTCCATCATGTTCTGGTATTACTAGTATTTTTTTAAATTTTTTTTTATACAGGCATTTTCCGTGTCCCCCAAGTTCACCAAAGAACCTCTGTGTTGCTGTGGAAATTCAGTGCAATAATGGTGCAGTTTTTGTGGCCGGTAAAGTGATCCATTTATTTGCTGCTGTGTTGTCTTTAACTTTATAATACTGCCACAAGACCCAGAAGATTCTTGCTATTTGTTGATCCTGTAGTTAAGTGTAAGGAGCAGCGAAGAAACAAATCTGGCTCTGTCCGAGAGTGGACTTTTTTGAAAAGGGAAGAAAATATACTTGCCTTTGCTGAAGACATGATTTTGTCAAAAGCTAGAAATTACAGATCAACAAGCCAAAATCCAAACTATTTGCCTGCTTTTAGATTGTGAATTTAAACTTGGAGATAGTGTGTGGTGGAGTATGGTCGAAGAGGAGTGGACTCTGCGGACAGCTGTATCAGGGCCAGGGTAGGGTTCCCGTGCGGGGAGCTGCAGGGGAGCACGCGTCACATCGGCTGCTCCCAGTGTGCGCGCACACGTGCCTTCTGGGTATTTAGGAATATTCTGCTTTTCCTTGCCATTGGTGTTTTTTGGGTTTTTTTTTTTTGCTGTGACAGATGTAACAGTTGTCTATTCTAGAGACAGCCCAGGGTGATGTGAAGATTTAAAGAAGTTTCCTTTGTGCCCCTGCTTATTACAGCGGCTTATCCAGAAGCAGTTTATGAAACGAAGAGTTTCACCATGTTGTCAAAGCTTGCTCTCTCCTTTGGAAAACACATATCCCTGCAAAACTTGCAGTTGTAGCATGTCCCTTCATAATAAGCACGTGGTTTGGGAAAGGCACTTCCCTGCTGGCAGTGCTGTTCACTTGCTTGGATTTTGATCTGGATTCATAGGTTTTCACCATTTGGATTTATCTGCATAGTATTTCATCCAAAACTACTACTTAATGGGATTAATAAAGGTTACATTTTGGAGTTCAGCTCTTTCCAGTCCCATCCCCCCCCAAACCAAGATGACATCTGAAAAAACTGGGTGAGACAGCTAGTGTAACAGTCCTTGGTGTCCTTGAGTTGAGATGATTCAACTTTTTTATCACCTGCCGGGAAGAGTGTCTGCCCTTCCCCCAGTCCTGTATCTTGTTTAAATATTTGCAAGCAGATTATATTAAAAAAAACACACACAACAACCTGCAATTTAAATTCAGCATACTATGTTTAAAAGGATGGTATGAATCCTGAATAAAGGAAAACATAAAATGAAAAGATAAAAGGCAAAAGTGACTGTTCTCATGGCAGGCTAGTTGATACATACCTGCTTCTTATTTTTAATTACTGATTTGACAGACGTACATTGTCATGAATCCAAGACGTCCAGTGTCTTTTAGCCTTTTCCAAACACACTCTTTTATTTTAGGTTGCTTTGTTGGGTGGTTTTAGCAGAATTCATCTCTATGGAGAGGGAGGGGGCGGGGGGTAGGGTGGGGGGAGCAGTGTTTAGCTTTCTGCTTGTAATTTAATACTGATTATGTAATTTACAGTTTATAGCTTGCTCCAACAAAAACAAACCAAAAAACAGGCAGGATGTCGTCTTTAATTTTTGAAGAATTCCAGAATAGAATTTATTGAGTACAGTGCAATTATTTTGCTACTATTAAATGAGATGGGATCTTAATTTGTAAGCACAGTTTCAGAGTTGGTGTTGCCCTCTTGACCTTGTTTTTGATGTTTAGTGATCACTTCCCCCCCAACTTTGTTTTTTAAGGGTTCAGGAGAAGCTGTCAAACGCAGAAACACCATCTGGGTTTTTTTTTAACCCACTGTTGTTCAGATTAAAAGCTAAAAGTATTAGAATGGGGAGATGAGAGAAAAAAAATGTTATTTTTCTTTTTCCATTTTATGGAAAGAGAATTTAGCAGTGTGAAGCTGACTTCTGAATGATTAGTCATAGTACTTTCATTATTTCCTCTAGTGAAACACTGTTAGTCAGAGTCCCCATTTGTTTGTGTGGATTTTTCTGCAGATCAAAATGCAAGAGCGAAACGTTGTTAGAAATAGGAAAATGTGATACTGAAAACCAAAAAACTGAGATGACAGAGGCACGGTGTGATATGCATAGCTACTCTGAAATTTGTTTTATTTTCTATATGCAAGGTTTCAGATTGAAACTTGTGCAGGGAGATTACTCGTTCTTTATGAAAGAGTTCCTTGTTTTGTGCATATTTCCACTTCTTATAAAACCTGTCAATAAGAAAGCTTATCTTGGTCAGCCATGCCAGACTTGTTCTTTGGGTGTAGCAGCCGTCGTGTCACGGGAGGTGGCATGCAGTGTGACAGAACACTAGACAAGTCTGCAATCGGTCAGAGGGTGGCAATCTCTTTATCTGGCATCTTTTCAAGGCTCTTGAAATTTGTACCGGTTTATTCTTGAGATATTTTGCTCACATGGTTTTCCTCGTAATGAGCCAAAGTATTTTAGTTTGGGTTGCTTTTGGTAAACACTCAGCCAATGGCAGAACTTGGACTGAAGCCTGGGCTGCTTGATACAGGAGGATGTGGGGACTTCTTTGCTCGGGACACATACGCAGTGGTGGACAGGCGTATGTTGGGACACGGGAGGCTGGTTCATGACCGTGCTGTGATTACAAAAAAATTGTTTTTTCCATTCAGAATTAAGTTGACTCAGGCTAGGCACATGAACCTCTGGGTTTCAGTCCCAGTCGTGTCAGGCTATACACAGTTTTGTTTCTGTGGTTACACCTGAAGGTATGACTGCATCGATAGGCTCTCCAAGCCGTCTTGGGTGCTGCAGCTCCCGTAGGGGCAGAGCGTGCGTTTCATCCTGGTGCCGTAATGCTCTTGCTGTAAAACAAGTTTAAGCCTGTAAATTTATTTTCACAAGGCTCTGGTGACAGTTAAATGCATTGTGCTGTGCAATACTGCAGCTTTTCTCCATTGCTTTGGAATGATTACAGGTAACATAGTTGTTTTTTACAGGAAGATACAACAAATACTCAAGGAATTTACCTCAAACTCCCTGGATTATTGATGGGGAGCGGAAGCTGGAATCCTCAGTGGAAGAACTGATTTCGGAGCATCTAATGGCAGAATTCAAAGCAGACGGTAAGTATCTAGATCTTCTACCGCATATATTTTTCATGATTACTAGAATGTTTTTTCTTAGTACCTACTCACTTAATGCAAGAGTGTAATGGAAAAAAAGTTTCTTTATTCCCCTCTTATCCTTCCAAGTCAACGCTTGTAAATTTTTTTTAGCTATGATCTGCGAGTAATTAGATGAGTGCTTTGTTTTATGCAGTGTCTTTTATCCTACTAAAATATCTTCTCAGCTGATCAGCTGATGCAGATATTACGGTTTTAGATGGTAGGGGTTTTTGCCTAGCCATACTTGTTATTGGTTGGCAATTCATAAAATTACTTGTGATGAGAAGGTTCTTGCCATCAGCGTTCTGTAATATCTGCCTAGCCTTCGACCCCTTCATGTTTCTTACCTTGATTAATTTATTTTCTTCAGTGCATGAAGTTCCACAAGCTAAATGCTTATCCAGGGATTATCCAGATGAAATAATTACTGCCTATCATTTGTCATTGACTAGGCATGGAATTAGAGACATAGAAGGCCCAAGGAAAAATTGCATTAAATATTAGTTTGGAAAAAACAGCTGCTTTCCCCTCCTTTCCTCCCTCCTCCCAGTGAATATGTTAGTCTGAACACTAGGAAGATCCTCAAACTGTGTCTTCAGGCCAGCTGCTATGTGACACCGGATTTCAGCTTGCAGAATTACCACAGGTAGCTACCAGAAGTGCGTGTGCCGTAATGTTGAGAAGAGATATAAATGAATAGAACGACTGTTGCCAGTATAGGTCAAGGCAGGCGATCCTTGCCTTCTACTTAGCACTGGGGAAACACATCCAGAGTATTGGATCCAGTTCTGGGCTCCCCAGTACAAGACAGACATGGACGTACCAAAGCAAATTCAGCAAAGGGCTGTGGAGATGATTAAGGGTCTGGAGCATTCCCAACTAAGAAAATTCTTCTAGCATGACCGAAGTAGACCTTCCTGACCATGGAATAATTTTCTCACGGTTTTGTAGTTGCCATAATATCACCAGAAAAATGAGGCATAATAAAACCTGAGGAAATCTTTATGGATTTTGTATGTTCCCTGTGGAGCTCAGAAGTTTGAAACCATCGGTTTTTCAGTGACCCTTTGGAGTAGAGCTGCAGTGCAGGGTTTGGTCCCCTATCCTCCTTTGGGCAAAGCGTGAAGGTGGAAGGGGTGTGATGAAGGAAACTAAATGCCCAATAGTACATTTTTGTAGCTTGAAAGATGGGAAAAAAACATATACACAGAGGTTACTTTTCCGTTTGGACTTGAATTTTCTTCCTCTTTTGTCCAGATGTGTGTGACTAGCAGAAATTTTTCTGGTATCTTAAAAAAAAAACATTGAGTGTGTTTAGGATAAAAAGTTGTATTTTGGAGGAAGGTGACTTGGTTTAGTTTTAGTCATAAACTTGAATTACCTAGATAAGAAATGAAAAAAATTAATTAGTAAGTGGAATTCCTTTAGGATGGTACTGCCTTTTTTCTGGACATTTTCAGGGTTGTGGCAGCCTCGTTCAGGCTAAGGAACTAGGAGTGCCTTTCGAGGAACTTGTGTATCTAATGCAACAAACAATTGCTCCCAGATGTGTTCCTGAAGTACAGGCTTCATTTTGTAAAGATAGCTCTTTGAAGTAGATTTGCAAACAAGGTTAGGGGAAAATAGTTCACCTTTTAAAAGCCGTAGAGAGTATTAAAAATGTGAAATGAAATCTTATCTGCCTTGTTCAATTCTGTTACAGGCTTTAATTTTTCTTCCTCTGGAAGAGAAGATGTGGATGTGAGAACATTAGGCAATGGTAAGACTTGGAATATCACTTGTGAAGCACAGAAACAAACCAAATGGTTAACTGAAGCTACCCTAATAGATCTTGCTTAATGCTAAGTGCGTAAGTGTGGACTAGGCATGCCTTGAAACTGTATCTCGGAAACATTTTAGTGATATTTATGTATTTGTTTGCGAAGACTGAACAGTTTCATAAAACCAGCTGAAAGAGGAGCCCTTTTGTCAGTGTCCTTGGCTGCACAGATGCATGGAAATGCATAGCTTGTTATTTTATTTTCTTTTTTTCACTTCCTGTTTTTAAGCCATTTATATCAGACTGATTCCTATCTTGTTTTCTGTTGGGTCCTTCTACTTTGCCTCACTGTCACTGGGGAGTGGGGAAGCCTTACTTTCTTTTTGAACTTGGGTCCTTTATAAAAGTCAGTTGCTTTCCAATATACTGAAGCTACTATAGCCAAATGAGGAGGAGAAAGAAAAAATAAACATTAACAATGATGTGTTTCAGTCGCTGTCTGATTCGTAGTGTGGTTCTTGGCATTGCTTATACTGGGGATCATCCCGGGCCCCGAGCACAGAAAGTGCAGCTATTGCAACAGATGTTTAGCTGAGGGAGCGGGATTTAACATCATCTTGCACCTGGGCATTGCTGTAGGTGACAGAAAATAAGCTAATTAACTTTTTTTCTTATTTTATTTTTTAATTAGCACAGACTTGTACAAGATGTCTTCTGGGAAGTCATAATTTGCACTTATTGCTGATACTGGGGTTTAGTAGCCAAAAAAGTCCCTTGTTTCTTTCCTTCCATCTGATGCTACATCCCTAAACCCACAAGTCCTATCCCTGTTTGCATAACAGCAGACAATCTTCACACCTTCCAACCTTACTGCATAAATTCAAACGTTAATTTAGAACAACATGTTTTTATGTTTTATGACTGTGCATGTTGCCAGGAAGGCCCTTTGCAATTGAGCTTGTGAATCCTCGTAGAATACATTTTACTGCTGAGGAAATGAAGAGACTTCAGCAGGTAAATCATTTGCACTTCATGGAACTCGTAAAGCACGTGTTTCTTCTCTAACTGCGCAGTTTTGCTAACTGATTCTTTTTTAAATATCACAGACAATTAATAACTCTTCAGACAAAATACAGGTTCGAGATTTACAGCTTGTCACCAGGTCAGTATTTATCATCACTGGCAAGGGATTTGAAAGCGGATGCTTTGGGAGTTTTGCAAGCATTCTTGCTTACAGCGTTATATAATTATGCTTATGTAATTAATTTCTTTTGTTTAGAGAGGCAATTGGTCGTATGAAGGAAGGTGAAGAGGAAAAGACAAAGACCTATAGTGCCTTAATATGGACAGACCAAGCCATACAGAAAGAAGATATTGCATTGCTGGATGATATCAAGGTATCTGCTAGTTGGTCTTGTTGCTAGTTTATATAGTGCCCGTCCTGGTACCCCAGGGGAGAGTGAATATACGTGCAGCACCCGTGGACATACCTCTTTCCCTGTGTTTGGGGGATTTTTCATCAGGGTTTCTCTGACTATGGGGACTTTCGTACCCCCCTTCCCCTTTCTCACCCCTTCCTTACTTCACCGTTGTCATCCTAGCAATATAGCTAGCTGGCTGTGAGCCAGGACAACAAATCATTGTATAATGTTGACCTTCCAGTAAACCAATTAATAAAAAGTAGCAAATGGGAGAGGAGGAAATCTGGCCGCTGCACCACCTTGGATAGCTTTGCCTAAGTGAAAGGAGCGGAGGTGGTCTTTTGTTCTGCAAGCTCTAAAGCCATTCTTCCACAGCTGCAGCAATTAGGAACTTGAAGTATCTATGGAAAGTAATGCAAAGAGGCCTTACAAAGTGCTCAGTGTTACAAGCGCGCTGTGTGAGCAAGAACTTTCTCCAAATACTGGTCAGGGGGGTACTGCTGATGGAGAAGCGTGTTCACATTTTGTTGCGTTGCACCTTTTCCTATGGGTCTTGGCCATGAAAGCGTTCTCAGAGCAAGGGCTTGAGCCACGACGGTTCAGGGGGACAACTGTTGTGAAGCTGGTTTTTTAGCATGCCCACTCACTTCCTGAAAAGTTGCCTTTCAAACTGCTGCATCTCATTTGGGAAAGGGGGTGGGGAAATGAACTTTTTAAAAGACTGTTACTAGATCTAATCTCATTTCAGTTTTTTTTCCTCACTTTTATTTCTAGGGGGGTTGGCTGTAGTTTAGACAAAGCGTTTTGTGTGGGGGATTTTTTTTTTTCTTTTTTCTTATTATTGCCCTGAGGCTCTCAGTGAGCTTCTAAATGCTGGAGTCATTCCAGCGAAGGACTATGGAGATTTCAAGGTTATTCTCCTGTATCTGTGATTCCATTAGTTTGTGTTCATGCGAGGCCTTCTCGCTTAGCCTTTGAGATGGCTGTCCTTTTCTCCTTTGATAAACATGGAAAAAATTAGCCTTGCCTCAAGGAGATTACTCAACTACCATAAAACAGTATAAAAAAAGATGTGATTGGTTAACAATACGTATGACTCTTACAATCCGCGCAGTATGTTGCACATGACCTTCCTCGTTTATTTTGTAACCTCCTGTAACAGGAATTAAAACTTGACCAGAAGACACCTCTCCGGGTTCTTCACAGAAGGCCTCTAGCTGTAAGGTGTCGGATCATCCACACCATGAAATCTGAGTACATAGACGAGCATCATTTTCGCCTGCATCTGAAGACTCAAGCAGGAACGTAACCTTAGATGCTGTTGCACAGTGCATTTAGGAAACAGCTTGCTGATCAGAGTGATTCGGGTGACTTGAAGGTTCCTGCTTTTATTGCTGCAGCGTTTCTAAGTGCCCGCTCTTCAGCAGTCCAAAGCCACTGCATAATGTTTGCCTTTATGTCAGAATTTCACGTTCAGGCTTCCATTCAAAAAATTAATGTCCGTGTGTGTGTTTTTGTGATGACCACTCTGATAGTTTTAAAGTATGTGATAACTATAAAAATGTATTTAAACATATGCTTAAGCTTTTTCTAATTTAACTGAAAACTTTTCACCTTAGAAAATAAGCTTTTCTGCAATACTTAATGCACTGCAATGCAGACTGGAGATTGCTGCTACTTACAAGTTAACAGTTTTGCCATAAAGTCTCCATGCACTTTGGAATAAAACAGAAGATACAGGTCAGTAGTGCAGTTTTGGGCATTAGAGTCAGAAGCCAAGAATTAGGAAGCCTTTTAAAGATAGGTATGGGCTTAACAGGACATTTGCTGCAAATTGGTTTATTAGAAAAAGACGTTATTTTTGCTTTGAGTGGTTTTCCCCATACCCTTTTGTGGTTCTTTCTTTTGTTCCCCTTTGATTTCTTCGCAGTAAACCACACCTTTCCTTAGCCAGTATTTCTAGCTACATTAAAGAATTTGTGCATGGAGACTTTGGAAGAACAAAGCCCAATATTGGCTCCCTACTGAACAGAACCGCTGACATTCTGGAGTTGGATGTGGAAGTAAGTTGTTTGCCATTTAACTTTCCTAGAAGTCAGTAAGGTAGTTGCGTTTGTGAGATGCTTTCAGTGGAATTGCTCTAACTGAATCAACATTCCTTACCACAGTTAATAGAAAAATCGGTGTTAATGCAAAAATAGTGGTTTGTACCACACTGCCACATGTGACAGGCTTCCTCTGCTGCATTCTGGTCGGGGAGGGATGGGAGGACATACCATGAATTGATGACGTTATTAGCACCTGCTGGAACAGACCTTAGCAATGTTACATGTACCACGACATTTCTTTTCAAAACGGAGTCAGATGAAAAATAGGAGAGAATTTACGTCCTCTTTCAATGCTGGTTCAAACACAGCAAGAAATTGTTATCTGTTCACTTGCTGGAGTCAGATGTAAAAACAAAATTGGTTTTGGTTAAAAAGACTGTATGTAGAGTACAGATTAAACATCCAACCTAGTGGTTTGGCAAGGTCCATGTAAAACATGAGTTTTCATTTCAAGTAGCCAGTGATCAGCATGCTTGTTCTCATGTATTTCTGGGAAGCTGCCCACATGTTAAATTTTGCAGAACAGCCTTGCATTTTTTTTTTGTATCTCTTTTGTAGGATAATACAGAAAGAGAGCTCACAGAGGGCACCTCAGTTCTGAAAGCAGGAAACCTGGCTTGGGGCTCGGGCTGATAAGCATCGTTCTTGCACGGATAGGTGTCACTACAGTTATTGGACGTAGCTATAAAGACATCTAGGGACTTGAAAATAATTACTCATCTTGCTAATAACGCCTTTTAGGTCAGCCTAAGAGCCTAATCCTTTGATGAAGTTGTAGATTGGCCAAGGAGTAGGTATGATTAATGCAGGCAGTCTTGAAGCGAAGGCATTTAACGTGCTGTGTGGCGATCCCTGTGTTGTGATTGCAAATGGTGCTAACTGTGGCAGTGTAGGGCGTGCTGCTTTTGGAAGGGGGTGAGCAACAAGTTCATGCCCAAAGGGAACTGGAGATGCGGCCTCGGGGAGGCCGGGGAAGAAAGATACAATCCAGGTTGTAGTAATTACCATGCCTGCTTGTACTGAAGTGTCAGGCGTGTTTTGTCCCTCAGGAAGCAGATCTGGGGACAGGCGATGGTTTTCTACTCCAGCCTTGCCTGCACTGCTCAGTACCTGAATATTTCCGTGGCATCAATCAAGTTGTTAGTTTTCACATCATAACAGCCCACCTGCAGGATGGGTAGATGAAGATGGTTCCTATTTCTAATTAACAGTTCTGGACACTTGTAAATGCAGCCCGATATCAAATGGTGCTGGAAAGTAGTGGTACAAGGAGGCTGCAATTCTGCTTTATGAAGCAAGCCCGGCTCCCAGAGAGCTCTCTCCAGACACACATGGAGCCACCAGAAGGTGGCTGTTCCATGCCACTGGCTCCTGCTTGTCTTGTCACATGTCTCTTTGTCTTGGTGTCATTTATTTACTCGGTTTCTTCCCACTCTTACCCTATAGCTGACAAGAGTAGAGTTCTGCTACCAAATCTCCTTATGTATGTAAAATATCAAGTCTGCTAATTTTGCCTTTCCCCCCCCCCCTCCCCACTCTTCTAGTCTGTTGACGTTGACTGGCCTCCAACCCTGGATGATTAACTTTTCAAGCTGGGACAAGGAAGAAGCGGCTCGGCCGTCAGCAGCTGGTTCCTGAGCACTGTGCAGTGTTACAGCTTGGGTGCAAAGTATTTCTGTCTGACGTTTGGATCATGTTGATCTGCCAAAGGATACTGTTAACTTTGTATCAACCTTAAACACTCTGGATCAGGTAGTGTTCATTCAGTCTTCTGGCCTTATTTTGATTTCTTCTGTGCATAAAAAGATTTTGGTAAGCTGATGTATGGATAATAAGTCTTTTTACAAAACAATTAAGGGAAAGATAAATGCTGTAACATGCAAATGGCGTACTGCACAAGTACATCAAATATACATTCTGCAGTACTTTCAAATGTTGTAGTTAAAAATAACCCTCCCTCAAGCCAGGTTTGGTTTTTTTCAAACTCTTTTTCTATTGGATGCTACAGCTTTTCTTGCCTGGGTGCAGGTAGCACCGTGTTACCTGAACCCCAGTCCTGACTTGATTCTGAGCGCTGCTCACGCAGGAAATCGCAAGTCAGGGACCTCGCTCTGCAGCCAGCAGCAGCGTGCCTGGCACGAGGCAGCGCTCCGTCCCTGCGGACTGCTTTTTGGTCAGCAGCAGTTTGAGAGATGTCAAATTTTCTTCCGAAAGTGAATCAAAGGGAAGAAACGGTTTGCAGGGGAAAACTCTGCGCTTAAACCCAAGTTTTTCTCATTTAAAAACATCAACGGTGCTTCCTAGAAACAACAGTTGAGAGAACCAGAAACAACAGAGCAGCGCCCTGGCCGGGTTACAATCCTCTTCAGGCGCAGGATTTCCCCAGTTGAGTCACCGTATATAAAAGGATTGGGAACTCCTGGCAGTGGCGCACGATGGAAAGCTAAAGAAAACCAGGAATACCAAGAACCTCAAAGTGCAGGCAAATACAAGTATACCAAGGAATGCTGGTATTGCGAGACCAAGACAAGAGACAGAAAGCTCTGACTTAATAGTGTAATACATTTTTTCCTAGTACCTTGCCTTGGATGGATGCCCAGAGGAGTTGAACATTGCTTTGGAACTTGCCTGGAATAGGGAAGAGCTGAGCCTTTTTCTTTGCTTATTTTAAATGTTTTCATACAAAGCACCACCTACGGCTTTAGGAAAAGCCACTTACGCCTGTATCGTGTTAATCCATTTGGAAAATGCTTCTGCTTACCTGAAGTACAGAAGAGAGTTAACTACTGGCAAAAACTTAAGATTGGAACTTAAGGGCTTTTAAATTAATTAACATATTTGCCAAGACAAACCACTGTTTGGGGACGGGGAGGGTCACCGAGATGTCTTACCTTCAGTTCAGTGGTGCCAGGACCTCATAATACAACAGCTGCATGGTAACTTTAGCTGAAGGTTCAAAAAGGTATTAATGAATACATTTTCAAGGAGCTCCTAAAAACTAAAACCTAAAAATCTTGAAAAATTAGTCTAAATATTATACACTCTGCCTGTCATGGGCTGTCAAAACTTTGTTATTTGTTTTCCTAGTCCACTGTAACGTTAAGTATGGTAGTAGTTCAGAAGATCCTGTTTTTCTACCACAAGAATAATAGGAACATGATTCAGACCACAGTATTTTTTTGTTTTTAACCTAAAAGCTGTTATGAGCAACATATTCCAGGAGTAGTTGTCTCAGATAATCATCTGTACCCAAAAAGGAAGTGTCATGAACGATGGAAAACAAACAAAAGAGAATTTCAGTCTCACATCTATGTGATTTCTTGAAACTCAAAGTGAGCTAAAATATGATCTATAAATTCCATAAACTACTGGGGGGGGGGTGTGGTGGTGGTGATGTAAACAGGACTGCGCCATGGGCACATCAGACATGAGAAGAGATCTTCCAAGAAGGCAACAGAGCTAGAAATAGAAAGGGCTCCTGCTCCTGCCATAGTGCAAGGACACTGAAGGCGCGCCCCGCTGCAGCTCTTGCTGTGCTGTACATTATCATGGCGACAGTGGAGATCGCATTAAGAATCAAAGTGCACATCAACACGTCTATCAAGATTATGCTAAATGTTCCAAGTCTATTCTGTTCTCTATGCAACGTAGAGAGGTCCACCAAAAATTCCTTTTTTTTTTTTTTATGATAAATTTTAAGTATCAAAATGCAGGGGGACAGGACTAATGATGCAAACATCTCTACATTCTTTAGATAGTTATTGTTCAGTGATCACGTGAAAATCTGAGAGATGTAATCTGTTATTTTGAACTTCGTTTAAAGTCTGCAGCTTCTAATACAAGGTATAAACACTTTGAACATTTGTAATCTGGAATGAATATTGCAGCAATAATATTAATGTTGTACTTTGGCCTTCATCTTATAAATAAGTACAATACCTGCTTGTGAGTACTGAAACAGGATGTTTTGTGCGAATGAGATTTAATCTGGTTCATTGGGCACGTGTGAAAGTAGGTATTTTCTAGCACATTATGTGAAAAATGCTAAAAAACGAGGTCCGGTGTTCCATAGCAGCATCCTTCTTTGCACTGGAAGGACTCAAAGCCATTGTATTCCCCCAAACAACTGGCGGCCTGTAGTGTGCCCCACTACATTTTATTTGCCTGGGTTTAGCTGATCCTGGAAAAGCTGTGGCAGTAGCACAGCTCTAGCCAAGCATGGAAGCATCTGTCTCTCCTGCCCCCCCGAAAAGTCAATTGCTCCACCACAAACAGTGGCCGAGTGTAGCTGAACCTTTACTGCACACATCACTAGGTTTTGTAGTGGCCAACAGTAACTGTGAGCAGAAAATACTCTAAAAAGCCCCCAGGATAAGCAACCCGTAACCTACCTTCTCCCCTTTCTCTCGCTTTCCTGTGCTGAGAGACGTCATGAATCTGAGAAGGCTGCGGAAGCAGGGTACTTAGTATAACCAATTTTTTAATTACCAAACCAACTCGTTTACAAAGGAAAACAGAACTTTGTAAATATTTAATTATACAATAAAAACCAATCGTACTATAAGGAGCTTTCTATGAAGTGAGTAAAATGTTTACATTTAATATACTTAAACTTGAGAACTTCAAAAAAAAAAAAAAGAACTGAATAAACAACACATTTCAAGCCTTCTTTGTATTTCTTTGGTCTTTGTTACTTAAGACTGCAGAGGAGCTATGCAGAAGTGAGGAAAACTTGCTTGACAACACAGCAAGTCAATTCACTGCGTTGCGTACCTGGGGTTAGGGGAAGCAGTTTTCCAAACTTTCTATGTTCTACACGTTGTCTAAGGAGCATATTCCATCAGACCTGCGTCCTTGGTGCAACGCGTTACAGCAGCACCTTGCTGCTTCGAACGCAACGAGTGACTGCAGGTGAGGAGTCATTGCTTCCCTGTAAACCACGGAGGGGGTCGGAGGTCCTTTCTGCCTGGTGCGCAACCAGGCATCTCAGGTGGCTTTTTTGATTTGGGGGGTGTTTTTCGGGTTTTTTTATACATCAGCGTGCTTTTTTTGTTTCTTCTTTCCATGGCGCAGTTTTACGCTGCCAAACAGTAAAACAACTAGATTCTTAAGCCTTATTTGCCATACAAAACAGCTGTATAACTTAAGAAATACAGTTCTTGCTGTGTTGCTTCTTAAAATAATAAAATAGCAAAGCCCTATAAGGCAGAGTAGAGTGTCTTACCCAGCCAGTTACATCCACGCAAGCTGTCGCTGAACATCTCGCAACTCAGGCTAAGAATAAAGACTGGGAATAAGTGGAAGGGAGGAAGTTCTGGTTTCTGATACAGAGTATAGAGGAGTGTTTTTAATTAGTACTGACTGAAACGGCCTTAAGTTATACCAGAGTGCATCTAGATGAGGCTACACTAAGACTGCCTTTGGCTTTGCCCCAAAGCTTTCTTGTGAAGGGGTGGTGGGGAGGCAGGATCTGAGCCACCTTTTAAGCAGTCACTTGCATAGCAGGAAACTGCCAGGATACCTGAGGGAAGGGTAGCTAGGTACTATGGCTCAACGGATTTCTGCAGTTCAAAATAACGTACACATCACAGCTACACACACACACACCCCCAACTTCCCGAGAAATAACAGCGTGCTCCATTCCTAAAGCAACAGGGGTTTGTCATTTAAAATAGTGCACTTTGGATGAAGTGCAGAGAAGTCCTTACTTTCTGCTCATTCTTCTGTGCAGTAATTCATTTACCACAGAGCTGGACTATTTAAAAACTCAAACCTTCCGGTCTTTTAAAATATATCTAACAATGACATAGTCATTAAAAAAATTTTAGAGTAAATTTGCCTTCAAAGCAAATGGAGTGTGGTGAAAACGTGAAAAATCAATGCATGATCTTGTTTTAGGAGAAGACTATTTTATACGAAAGAGGGTAAGAAACCTAAACTTTTCAAGTAAGTTGAGTAAAACTTTAACATCGTTAGCGAGTCTGAACTAGAGTGCCCACGTGCAGGGGGCTTTTCCCCCCCCTAATTTCTGTCCTATCGAAATTTAAAGTTAATTTCCATAGCAAAAATGGTTAATTTCCAAACAGTTTTAACCCTTCTGAAGATGCCAGCTTTTACAGTCCCCAAAGGTAAGCAAGATTTAAGTGTTAACAGTTCCCTTTTCCAACAGCATAAAAGTATTTATACAAGGTACAGAACCCCAAACCCTACTGCCACCTCTCTCCTTTATGGGCACCAGCCTTTGGGCTGCAATAGATAACCTTAAGTTATATCATGAAACTTGCATAGCAATATTCTGAAAGAGAAAGCAGGGACTCCAGAAGGGTGAGTTACTCCTCTTCATCACACAGCTAGCCATCTGAAAAGCTCTACGCACCCGCTTCCAGCCCGACACCGCTGGCTCAGCGGTTAGAGTTTTATAGTATGCTATCGAATGGGAAAGACTGATAGAGCTCATCAGCGTGGACACCGTCGGTGTCATAGTACTGGTTATCTGCAATGCTATTCTGATGGTTTGGCATCGGGTTGGTGGGTAGTCTGGGTTCGCTTAAAACCTCTTGGTCTATAAAACTGTAAACTGCTGGGTCAGCTAAGTTAGACTGCGCGTTAAACGGCGCGCTGCTCGGGGCGGCTACGGACGGGCAAGCGGGAGGCACCTGCTGCAGCTGCTGCCTGTGACTGCTCGCATTTAACACTGGGTTATACTTTTCGAAGTTTATACTCGTGCAGTTCATGTCGTCGGTCTCCATGTTCACAATGCTGGCGCTGGAGATGCTGGTGGAATGAGCCTGCTGCACGATGCTGCTACCGGCAACGCTCTGCATGTCTGCCGTTGACACCGCCACTGCTCCCATCCCGTTTGTGCTGCTGAAATTCCGGTAGAAGCCCACATCCTTCTCGTCGGGCCAGTTCAGAGAGCCGTCGTGGAAAGCCGGGCGCACGCCGCAGACTCCGCAGCTCGCAGGTTCTCCCCATTGCTGATACACCGGTGTGTTCCACACAGTATGCAACTCAGCTCCCAGGGAGCTGAAAATCTAAATAACATTAAAAAGGCACACTGGCCCATTCGGAAACTCCACAATACTTTCTGATTGTGCTGAACGCCGAGTGCTCTGCTGTGGAAGAGGTAAAAATACCCTGTTTGAAGCAGGGGAAAGCATGAGAACAGCATGGGGATGCACTGCTGGATTAACAAGGAAGTTCCTTCACAGAGAAAAGAGTGCATTTAACCTGCTTTTATAAAAGGATTCATAACGAATTATGCTATCTTCAGTTTGTGAATCGTATTCTAAACCTTAGCATAGTATGTACATTTGAAAGCTTTTAAACATGGAAGTTTTACTATAAAGCAATTTAATCTCATTGTGAACATGGAAAATGGTACATTAGAATATTGTATGTACCAAACAAGGCCTCTCTGATGAGAGCGGTAAACGACATTTCTGAAGCACTTCAAAATACATTTTTTAACATTACAACGACCTGTTGAGATCACAGCAACAAGAATGGTAAATTGAATTGCACCCTGTCCACAGTTTTAGTTCTGGTGAGACCGCTGCTGAGTACCACCTCCTTTATGAGCATTAAACACCTAACAACACTTCTCTTAGGCTAGTGTTAAAATACATTAGACTACTGTTTCTGACTGTGTTCACAATATGGGTTTTGCTTTGTTATTCAGATTCATCCTTAAAAGACCGAAGGATTCTAGAACCTGACTTTCCACCTGGCTTATTTGAAAAGGTTTTTGCCTCCTCTGTGCCAAAAATACAGGAGTTTTATGATCCCAAAAGCTGTACAGGTTGCATTGACTTCCCTATATTCTGCTATCAAGTACATGGTAGAAATTTATAACCAACATTTGCATGCTACATTTAACTGGTCATGCCCTGCATTGTTACATTCATATCATTTTTGAAAACCTCCATTTGTGTCTTTATTACTTCATAAATACAGTTAAGAGGTTTTTGGAAGATGTTTGCTGTCACAAGCTCAAAATGAAAATTCTCCTAAAAATGGTCAAAACTGTTATAGAGGCTTGTCTATGTGGGCAAGGCATTGTGAAAACATGGAAGTACTACAGCTATTCCATCCAAACTCTCCCACAGACACTTACTGAAAGCTTTCGGGTGGTTTAGCTTAATCCACTTTCAAAGTAGACTAAAAAAGACACTCTTATCCTCTCAGAGAGCTACTGTAGAAGAGCTATTCTTGATAGATATTTTGGGTTATTTCTTCATGTGGACAAGCCTTAAATGATACCTTTCTTGGCATACTTCCTAATGTTACATCACCTACCACAACGTTTCAGACTTCTGGAAACAACTTTGTGGGTAGATCCAGGTATTCAGCATTCCAAGTCCTCTAAACACTCTTCTATACTTCTCATTTACAGAAGGCCTGGTCTGTATAAACACGTTTTCATCAAGCATTTGTACAGAAAATGTAAAGTCTGAACATTCCTCTCTCCTATCCTGAACTTTTTGCTATTATCTTTCCTTCATACAAGGAAATTTTTCAGCCAAAATAAAAAGTTCCCCAGCTTTTTGTGTATTTTTTTTTAAAAGTATTAAGAAACTTACTGTTTCAATCTAAGAAATGATGTGTTTAGAACTCCAGAAACACTTATATACACTTCAGGTCTCAACTTGAAATTGTTGTTTCCCCTCACCTCCAAAAGAGGAAAATAACTGATTCTGATATAGTAATTATGTTGCTAATCCAAAACTTAACACTATGCATTAAATCTGTCCTATGATGACAGGAAACGTGCAACTGTGCAGATACATCCATGAAGAGAAAGGCATCCAATAATTTTAAGACAGAAAATGGCAAACTCCAGACTCTCAGGGCAAAACAAAACAAAACAAAATGCAATTTCATACTTTTATCAAATGAAGAACTAGAAAATAGGCAAGGAAGATGTGTCTCTGTTTTCAAAAGCAGAAGAAACTGTGCCAGACAGCCAATTCCAGTCAAAGTAACAGAACACATTACTAAATAACCCTCATTTGTCATGTAGTACCATGCCATGCCATATCCTTATCTGCCATCATTTTCAACATCACATAAAAATTAATTTATTTCACTTAACTGCAAGTTTGGAACTCTTAACATCGAATTGCAATGGTTACTTGTGTTTCAAGATGTATTACTGAATATATTGCCACATATAGTTAAAAAAGCAACACAATCAGTGTTTCCCTTTCTCCATAAATAAATTCAAGAGACATAGGCACAACATTGTTATTTGGCACATGCTAACCTACATCTAAGCACACAAAAAAGCATGTCTGCTGGAAATTAATTACTCAGTCTCAGAGGATGGTAAGGCCAAAAAATGTAAAACTGTTTATTAGAAAAATATTCTGAACATGACAACACATGGGGCACTGCATAAAACAAAAGCACTCTGACATCATCACAAGGTTCTTCATGACCTGGTTTGAAAAGATGCTCACACTCAAAGGCTTCACATGGGAAGTCTTGAAAAAAATACATGGACTCATACTCTGTGACCAAATGATTATTTTTCTGGTGTGCTCCAGTCTACGTGACTTCCATCTGCTGTTTACTCATTCTCTTCACCTTCATCCACTCATCTACATTTTGTGAGAAATAGACACATTTAATGTCTAGCTGGTTTACAGTCCAGCTTCAGTTTCCTGCTTCCCTCATTCCACCCTGCGCTCTTAAAGACTTCTAAAGTTTTCTACACGATACAATCTGGTTACTAAAGTGCAGAAGACTACCACAGCAGTCCTAACTCTCAGATCTGATCAGTGAAACTTTTATCTTCTGAAGGAGGTAAGTCAAACACCCAGCCTGCCAGCCACATCCATTCAACAAAACCATTTCATCTGGCCTATAGGACTTTCATGAATCTGTAGATCTACAAAAAACATAAAGCACAATGCAAGAATGCAGAGCCAAACTACCAATGGGCATGTGCTCTGTGACTGCATGCACCCACATCAGAGTCAGAAGTGGCATTGCCAGGCTTACTCTTCCTCTAACCTAAAAAACTTTTGCAAGAGCCCATTGTTGTTCCTGGGTCCAAGGTGGCTTGAAAATTATTCCTTTGCTGTCCCTATCTACTGATTGTGCATCAAAACAGCTGCCAGAATCACATATCTGTCTCCCCATTTGAAACAAATTTAAAGCTGTTTCTCTAAAAGCAAGTCCGCAGCCATTAGCAATTAAGTCCCTCTTTATGCTAACCTGACAACTCCATGCCAATTATCCTCCTCAGCTCCTGAAATTTCAGGAGTGCTCAGAAGTGAGGAAAATGTGGGGTAAGGCTGCTTATGCAGTCTGCATTTTGCCCTCTTAATTGCCATTAAGATATCAAAATAATTACATACATCGAATCAATTTTCTGTAAAGGCACCTCCTTCATTCCATGTAAGTGGGAAGCCTCTGGAGAATGAGTTCTCCATCCCTACATGCAGGTTTGACCAAATGAGGAAAGCGTAGCCGTGCAATGTGCCTGACACTCTGTGCCTAACCAGCAGAGATCTATTTTCTATCATCCATTTAGAAAGACAGCAGCCCTCAGTTTCAATTTAACTTTCCTACACTGAAATCCACAGTTACCAAAAGGCAGTAGAATTCAGTGGGAGCAATGCACGGCACAAAACAGGTGAGAAACCCCTGTTTCGGGGCCTTGTTCCTGGTTCAGTGGCGAGTCTTCAAAAGGTGTTTAAGCATCTTTAGAAGAACGATGCCAGAGTATTCACAGCAAGTAGCCTTGGGTAGGTCAGAATTCCTGCCTCGGTAATGAGTGATTATGAAAGCACAGATTATTAACATCAGTCAGCAGACATGACACCTGATCTCATGCTTTTCTGATTACCTGCCCCAGGACACCTTTGTCTGGGCCAAAGGGTATTTAAAGGGAGGAAAGCAGCTGCAGCTGTAGCCACCACTATTTTATCTGCGTCCTGTCTGGAGTTTAAATTGTGTGTGTCATACTGACGCAAGACACTGAGATGGTTCAAGTGTTGTGCTAATAATGCTTAGTGATTTTGGCAGGAATCCAGGAACACACTGTACAAAGGAAAAGCTAGACAGACTATGACAATTTTCAATGGCTTAAAACTTGTTCAAGTCTCCAAAACTTTTCAAGGAGCTAGCAAAAGACACCCTCCTACTTTCTACCTTTTGCAGGAAGGGAAGTAAACAGAAGTAGCTGGAAGTAAACAAAAACTTTTCAAACTGAGAAGCACTAATATTGAAAGAACTAACAAAACTACAGCAAATTTTCACTTCCCCTGAAATTCAGATGTCATCTCCATGGTAAACCAGCAGCAAAACTCCATTATAATAGTCAGTTATCAGCCTGCAAAACCCCTATGAGACTTCATCTTGTAAAATCCCTGTTCTATGGTACTGATAAGACATTTGTAAAAATACCAGAAATGGTTTAAATGTGATGGCCTTCTTATGTGAACTTGTTTTACTGGTAATATCTATCAAGATAAAACCTCAGAACAACTAATTGTATAGAGCTCCTCATAGCTCTGAAACACCATGTACAGTACTACACATAAACAGGGCTCACATGAGTCTTCAGGAGACTATCACTGTGTCACTTAATAGAGCTCTTAATTGCATAAAGG
>JAVJGJ010000032.1:4302819-4331764 GCA_035590215.1 Microhierax caerulescens | reverse complement strand
CGTGTGGGCCAGGGTGCCTAACCCTGTCATCATCAGTGTGGATGAAAACATGTTTGGCTCTAGGGAAAGGAAAGACGTGACTGCATTTTAATGCCATTTTTTGTATTTTGTTTTAAATTGCAAAAAAGAAAAAGGCAAAGCAAACCCAGTGCTATCTTAGTAAGACTGCATGTGCATTTGCACGTTCCTACTTGCCTCACTGCTCTCCAGGGAGGACCCCCGATTTCTGGACAGCAGCAAGACAGCTATCCATCCCCCTCACCCCTCTATGGCAAACGCTGAAGGTGCCAGCTACGTTTAAGTAAAGAACTGATGGTTTTAGTTCAGATAGTCAAAAATACCGGTGTCTTACAGAAGAAACACTCAGGAGAGTATCAGAATCTCAGGCAAAGCAGAAGGAAGGCCAGCAGCCGAGTGCGCGTTTGAAGGGCTGAGTATCTGAACGCAGAGAAGCGTTGGTAGTTATCTAAGTTAAGGCTGAGAGCTAGCAATGCCTCGAGATGAAGAAGGTGTAGCCCTCTCCTGTGCAAAGGGGAAGCTCCAGCGGGGCTGAGGCTTTGAGAAGCATCTGGAGGAGGGAAAGGAAGAGACAGGTACCACTGCTGCCTTGGGCACTGCAGTGCCCCCCTGAGAAAGCTCCAGCCCTTCCCCACAGCAGTCGGACACGATTTATTTCAAACCACTGCTGGACCGCAGGCAGAAGCCTACCTTTCTTAATCAGCTTCCCGTCGGAGACAGCGGGGAACGGAGCTACTTTGGGCCTCTCCGTCGCATTCGATCCTGCGGTGGAAGAAAGCACGAGTCTACACTGAATGTTTGCTCTTACATAAAATAACTCCATCTCAATGTGCGTTCCCTCAAACAAGAAAAAGACAAACAACTTCCTTACCACAGTCCTGTATGAGCTTTTGCCAAGCCAGTGTTGATCTTTGCCTTTTTGCTTTGTTGCCATATGGATCTACAGAGAAAGGAGCGGAAGGGAAAAGTTTGACGTTTCTCTTTGATATAATTAGTAAAGGAGCTTTCTAAAACTTACACTAGTGGCACCTAATTGTAGTGAGATATATTTAAAGAAAAATACTTCAGACATGACAGCACTAACAAACCAAGACAGCATTATTAACTGTGATTCTTGATACTCTCATTGAAAGAGGGAACAAACTGACTAGTGTTAACTTCTAAAAAGCAAAAAGTCTACTTGATAGAAGTAGCGTTGTAGAATTTTTACTAATTAAGCTACTGTTCATTACCAACACGAGTTCTGCACTGATAGTGGCTTTTCAGAAACTCAACCGATTGGGAACCATACCCTTTTCGTCTGGTAGGTATCTGAAATCCATAGGTTCACTGACTTCCTGGTCTGAGGGTCTTCGCAGCTGCATCTTCACCGTGACGGGCTCAGTGATGTCTTTGAGAAACGGGGGCGTTCTGAACACAATTGCAACTTGACGGTGAACATCAGCTTGTGAGAAGGAACCTTTGGCCTCCCAGTTGTCCAAGACAAATCTGACTTCTATGTCATCTGGTCCATTAGAAACAGAAGATGCTTGTTAAGCTGAAAAGCTGAAAACTGAAAACTTGGAGCAGAAAAAAAAGGGAAAAGGGGAATAAAGAAAGGAGTCGGGCTCAGAATTCAGATGCAAAGTAAATGGCTCGACTTTAAAGGCACTGAGTGTCTTTCAGAGGTGCTGAGAGCCCTTGAACCTGAAAGCTATTCTGCCTGCCCAGCTATAAAACCAAACCACTTACACGGGAGCGTGGTGAAGAGCTTCACTTCCCCAGCTAGGCAGTGATAGTGTCAGCCATGTGGGACAAAGGAAGAGAAAAAAAAACCAAACTAGTCAAGATTACCCTTCTGAACTTTGTCACACAGTAGAAATATTTCGTCTCCTCCTTTTACACTTCCACAGTTCTTGTTCACACGACAAATTCTCAGTTCTGCAGTGTTGGGAGCTCCTGGAAACAAACAGGAAAATTGGATGATAAAGAATTACTGTAAATGTCACCACTGAAGATGAGAGTGCTGGGGGTTAAGGTATGTGAAGGGAAGGCAAAAGCCGGAGGGATGTGACGTCCCAAAATTCAGATGAAACAAGTCGCTCCATACAGGAAACTCAGGAGCCAGGCCTGATGTTCCATGATCCTACAGCTCTCAGCCGCTCATCTCCAAAGACAAGATACCAGTGCAGCTGCGCCACTCGCTCCCTAACTCAGAATACTTCCCAGAATGACGTGACTGCGCGTGGCACTGCTGCCTTTCAAGCTGTACAATTCAAAGCACTTCTCTGAGTGACTGATTACCTGTTACAGTCAGGCTTCTCTGGGAAAAGCTGGGCTAGCCAGTCAAGAAATTTCCCCTCTCCGAGTATCTGGTGCTAGCTGTATTCACAGGCATACTTGCCCATCGCACCTCTCCTCTGTCACCCTCTCGAGGTGCCCGAGCACCAGTCTAGGAGCCTAACTTTCATGCCTTTACTTAAGGTAACAGGTTTTACCCCAAAACGTTCACCCTTCAGCTCCGGGCTGTGGCTGTGCAGACAGCACTCACGATCGTTACGGATGGAGAGCTGCCCCCTGCACAGTCTGGGGTAGCACCGTAGCTCCCAGTACCTTCAGCACCACTGAGGTCTGCACACACAACAGGCAACTCATGCAGGATGGAGACAAGCACCGCCTGACGCGTCCGGCGCCGTTCACTACCTGCAGCTTTCCCGCAGGGAGCATGCCGACAGACCACCGCAAGAAAGAGCAGCCCCCTGGAGCCTGGTGGGCTACCTTATGGTTTATTTCAAAGGGCACTGATGTCACAGTGCAGTGATGCAGAAGTAACAAAGAATGAAGGAAAAAAAAAATAAAACCAAAAAGGCCAGAATGGAGAAACTCTCTAGAACTTCAAGTTCACCCCTTGTGCCTATCTGCTGTGTTGATACTTTAAGTACGTGAGAAGATAACCAATTTTAAGACCCCGTCTTCACTTAACACACGAAGTAACTGATGATCATTTCTCTGCTACTGTCTGTGACCACATTCACGGTTTACCGAGCTACTGCACCTTCTTCCACCCCCTCCAATCCCGACAGAATGAAACTACACTGTGCCATGACATTCTCTGATCTTCTTACACCAACACATTGACTCCAAATGTATTTAAAATGCCTGGAACGATCCAGCTGGTGCTGCTTTACGAGCCAGAAACCGATCCCCCTACCGCCACAGCAGTGTGATGTTCCACCACTGTGCGCTCCCTGTTCCAGGCACAGAGATGACGTACAGAACCAAAGCTTATGGAGTCACCCTCAAAAAAGAGAAGAGGGGCAGGGAGGGTGTGGAATACCTACTTCAGACTCTCAGCTGGAGTCAAATCCTGCCCAGTGTCTCACAGTACTGTACAGGTACGCCGCAGCACGGCGCAGACGATGCTTAAAACAGAGCTCCTGGTAACCTCAGGCCGGAGCCCAATTACGCAGTTACCATCTGCAGCTATTACTATTATTAGGAGAAGCGGGTGCTACAGCCTCACTTACTACATGCCACATGCCACTTGGTTTGCTGAATGAATCAGAAACTTTGAAGGGAGGGGAAACAAAACAAACCCAGGAACAGCACAGGGTCATATGACTGACAGTATCATCGTGCGATTTTCACAGGAAGGGTAAATTAAGAATGGCAAGGAGAAGCCTAATTTTACCTTTGTTTCACTTCTGGGTGCTTTGAATGGCACCTGGTGTCCTTTTAACAGGTTTTGGGGAAGGCCTAGGCTGGACTTTGTCGTTCGTTTTTAGACAAAGAACTTAGAAGGGGAGATAAAGAGACGCAAATGTCAGCAGGCTTGGATGCTCCGCTCTGCTGTCAGCCCGGGTGCCGGGCAGGATCATGGAGCCGGCCCCAGCCTCAGCAGGAGACGTTCCCTGTGGCCCCTCTCTCACTGTGCCGCTTGGCATCTCTCCCCCCATGCACACCCTTCCCCTCCCCACTGCCTGCCTCCTGCCCAATTCCTGCTCCTCACTCCCCAAAAGCACGTTCCTGGTAACGAACCCCTAGAAAAATGAGCTGCCCGCCAAAAATCACATCGCTTTCAACGCAAGCAGAACAACGTATTCTCCCTAACCTCACCTCTCAGAAACAGTAAGCTGCTTTATCTGACTCTTCCCAAGAGTTTTCAGTGCAGTAAGATACGCGACTTGGGAAATTTCCGTCCAAAACCAGTTAACAGTACAGGCAACGGAAAACAGAAGCTGCCTGTAATACTGAATTTTATACACTTGCAGTTGTCTGCTAATGGGATTGCTCTGTATCATGTGCGTGTTATTCTTAGGTGTTTCTACTATCCAAAGCAGGTCAAGACGATGAAAATATTACAAAGGGGTAAAAAATACTAGATTTAAAATGTGCAAGCTGATTTTCAGAAAAGCTCTGCATACCTTTTTGCCCCTGATCTGAACAGATCTGCAAAAGCTCAAAACCTAACCGCCTAGGATTCCCAAAGCCTTGCATACAGTACTATTTTTTGTTATCTGAAGTTACAACCTGACCTTCCCCCAGTTCGGTATGACAGAGCAGGTTCAGAGAGGCTAACATTTTAAAAAGAATTTCAGATCTGAAACTGCTGTCCCAAACAAGAGCAGCATAACGTTCAAGATCTGTGGTTGCAGTTACGCACCGTTTTATTTACACCGCTGCTACGTTACACGGAGGATTTTAGACACCTATAGTGTATCAGAAGCTGCCCACATACACCCACACCAAAAAACCAAGCTTCCCCCACCACACAGCTATCTGTCACTTCAGCAGCTTAGCAAAGACTGACGTCAATCAACACAGACAAGTAATCATGATTTGGCACGTTTCTAAATAGCATCTGAGGCGTAGCTGCCAATCTCATACATCAATTTTATCTCAACCCGAAGTACTTTAGTACTATGAGGGTTCTCAGTAACACAATGCACACAGTCCCAACTTCTAGATAATTCTAGAAGAGACCTAAAAACACCAAAACCACCCGTGTCCATGTTCAACATTTTCATAGCGGTTAGGCCCACTTCACCTTTATAAAACGCAGACCTCACTTTATCCAGTAGTTTCTGCTAAAGTAATACTTTAATTAATACCTTTTTTTTATTAATTAAATTAATTAAAGTAATACCTTAAATACTTAGCATGGAAACACTTTCACTGCAGAAGTAAAAAACACTGCCAGAAAGTTTTCAAGGACTAAAAGCTCTTCTGCTACTCTGCTCAGGGAGAGAAGCCCAGCACAGGCTGAGGGCTAAAACCCTCAGCTGCCACCACCTGCCAAAGCCGTACACAAGTCCCGTTTCGCGGAACGTGGAAACCAGCGCCAAGAAGGGGGGGTCACGTACTTCCGCACCCTCCCAGAGCACGGTCAAGCGTTCCCCCGTTCCCTACCTATACGCTGAAAACAACAGCCGGCCGGGATACAGAAGGGGTACAGGCAAGCGTTAAGACCGTTTCCCACTGGGATAAATCTCTGTCTCGAGCCCTGTTCCAGAGCCCCTCGCAAGGCAAAGGTGAGGCTCCTCGTGGGTGCAAACAGGCTCTGGGGGACACCCGTGGGAAACAGATCGCTCTCACAGCAGCCGTCCATCTTGCTACTCTCTATTTGAATCGCTTGGCACGTCAGGAGCAGGCCTTTCCTTGCAGTCATTGCTGTGATATATGACCGAGGGCTAAATAAACACCGGTGTGCGAGTCCATGGATGCGATGGACAATTCTTCCTCTGTTTGGCCAACGCTTCACCCTGGGATCATCCTTTGAGTACGTGCTCACTGACTTGCTGTGCATTAGACATGCATCTACAAGTCCCAAGCCACAGAAGTGACCCACAAGACTGGCGCAGAGCTCAGGAACTGGCCTGACATTTTTCATCCCAAGCAAAAGAAAAAAAACAACAAAAAAACCAAACCCGCATTTGACCGAATAGGCACTTACTGTTGTCATAGATGGGGTTGGAAATCAAAGGAGGAAGAGCTAACGTGTAGTTGCCGTGTTCGTCGGGGAGGAAAGCTTGGAAGCAGAGGCGGACGACATTGAGATCATACTCGTCGATGTTGTGCAGCTGTTCTTCAGGCACTGAATAGCAGAAGGAGAGACAAGACTAAGGATTAGTCATCAAAACCAGCAGTAATTCTTTGACAAACTGGGGACGAATCTCCACCGGTGGAAGCAAAGGCGTTGCCAAGCCAGGCGAAACGTGCCCCTGGTCCCCGCTAGCTTTGCAGGGGCTGCGTGAGTAAATTCCCCGTACACAACAAATGATGGAGAAGCCATTAATGCTCTCCCTTCATCAAACAAGGCTAAACTGTCCTCGTCCTGCAGCCATTTCTGGCGTCTGCTTTCCTCACCATGCCTGCCGGACCAGTTTCATACATCTATAGTTTAAAAGTCATTCCCTGGATGTGTTTCTCTCTCGTTTGTGCACGATAAAATTTACAAAATTAATGCTGCTGCCGAAGAGAAGTATTTCGGTACAACGACATCCTAGGACCTAGCTGAACATTTTCCATGGCAGCGAGAGACTTGCGCTACACGCTACCATTATTTCTCTCTAGAAACTGCGGCAGAAAAATAATCAGAAGGCAGTTCTTGGGGCAAGGACGAAGCTGAAACAACAGAAACCACCCCCATCACCACCTGCATCGCTTCTGTACCTTTGAGAACATGCTTAGTGGTGTCACTATGGTACGATTTCATAATACAGGCAGCAAAGCCTTGCTGGAAAGGACCCGTTTCCTTACGTATTCCTCCCGGTGTAAAACACAGGGAATGCAGAACCCCAGCTCAGCATTTCCATTGTGTTTGCTCTTATTTTAATTTCAAGATGCAGGACCTGGGATCCCATCACTGAACGTTTCAGGTACCCCTTGCCTAATGGGTGACTCTGGGAAAAGCAGCCCTCTCTCAATGTGATGTTCCTTCCAGGTCTGACATTCATTCAACGCTAGCAAAATGAGAGACTGATTTAATTCCGTGGCTCTCTTTTCCAAAATCGTTCAAAGCAGCAGATCAGCATAGTTAAGCTACTCCTTGCAACTGCCTGCAGCGAACGTGGCAAGTCAACAGATCACAACCTCTCGAGTTCAGTCCTTCCCCTGCCCTTTCAGAGGCCTCTTGCAAGAACACAAGATTAAACGTGGCCGCAATGAGAAGTCTGGGGATCCCACTGTACTGATTAGATTGCAATACTCTGACCTTTAACGTTTATCACCGGGTTGGTCTCCACCCTGTGAGTGAGATTCCACAATGCCCACTTGAAAGATTTCTTCCTTTTGCCTTTTGATCGTGTGAAATAACAAATGCACTGAGCTCAGAGTACTTTCCACTGGCATTTTTAGTCTTTCTTGTGCTCTGAATATCTCAGTTTCTCCTGGTGTCTCCTGCAGAGAGAACTCAGGTCACCGCTCCCTTCTACAAGCCCACGATCTGCAATATTTCAAGCAAATACACCAGCAAGTACAAAACCAAGCAGCAACTATGTACGTAGCTTCGGAAATGGTGGGGCCCAGGGGAGTCCTGCCAGCCTGCACTCTGCAGGTTGGTGGCTGGCCGTATTACCAGGTACACAAAGTTTTATGATTTAATGCACTTCGTTAGTTGACCCGCTAACCTAATAAAATAGGATCTTTGGAAAACAGCTTTGGAAGAGACAGCTCTTCAGCCTAACACAGATTTGGCAGGCTCACACAGCCCAACTGCCTCTTGATACAGCCTGATCTAGAGAACAGAAGAAGAAAAGTGCATTCTGTAAATTGCGCCTTGCGGAAGGGATAACCAGTAGGGCACTGCCACCTTGCTCCCAGCAGCTCAGGTGAGTCTAATCCATGCTGGCATCACAGCCAGCAAATCAAATTCAATTCAGTTGAGCACAGAGATGAAATACCTTTGTCTAAGCCAGCTCCCTGTAGGTAGAAGCCAAGCACAAAATGTGGATGTGGCTTTTGATTCTGAATGAAAAGCGAGGACTGTGGTTGTGCAGGTCTCTCTCTCACACGGTACAGCAGCACCAGCCCTGCGCCACACTTTCCACAGGCACAGCAGCCTCTTCCTCAGAAACAAATAATAGCAGACTTACAGCTTGAAAGCACTCTATAAATACATACTAGATACGGAGGAAATTAGTAACGCTAATGTTCAAATAACATCATTTCCTACACTACAAACTTTTGCAAATTCCCAATAAATCTGTTAAACCACCTGACACAGGAAAGACGTGGTGTGCCAATAATCACGAAGAAGAGAGTTGTGGTGTACAGCTCATTGGATTACAGCAAAAAACACTGCTCCTGCTTTGCATGTTCTTATAAATGATTTAATACAATTTAAAAAAATCTGTAGCTTGAAAGAGGAAGCGTTCAGTCAAGAGCGATTCCTCTTGGGCTACTTTTAACTAGATGAGAAGAACATAACAGAGCAAGAAAGGAGAACAAGAGGGCTGCAACTCCCATCTTGTGATGACACACTTAAAAAAAATACGAGGCTAGATTCCACATTCATATGTAGAAGCGCACAGCTTTCATCAATTTCAAAACGTATTTAATTCCCACCTAAAAGACAATCATCCAAACAAAATAAAATGTTGTTATTTTTAACAAACGTCTCATTCTGCTCCCTCTGAAGTCAATTTGAGAGCAGCCACTAAGTGGAATGGATGCTGACCTGAAGAATATTAAAAGCAAACAAAAACGAGGCAGACAAACACACTGACTAATGCCTGGAGTATGGCCGTACGGAGGATGGTCGTGTCAGTCAGTGTTACTTCACCAACTTCTGTACAGAAGGACAACAGACGGGGTTAAACCTGACAAACCTGAAGTTATTAAAGTTAAGAAATGCTGTTGAAGATTTTGGGAACAGTAAGTCCCGGAGAAGAGAAGCAGGCACTCCATCAGCCTGTGCAAGCTCTGCACCAGCAGCCCTACCGAAACCAGTGACGTTACACACGTGAAGCAAAAACGTCGCACAAGGCAGCGTGTTGGGAGCAGATACGGTAAAAAAAAGGCTCGAACCCGACGTGAATAAAAGGAAGAGGTACTCTGGGTTTGGCAGGAGTCCAGCTTCCTCTTCTGACTGCTTCTCGCTGTGTGGTACCACACCTTACCGTCTCCCTAGGAGTCCAACCGAAAGAGCTGGAATCCAACCAACAATCTCTGCTCGTTCTGTGATGGCCCAATCTAATAAAAATCTAGCCTTGCCCTGGCAGAAATTCATTGTCCATAGCTATCTGTGCAAACAAGAGCAGATGAAGGAATGCTAGAAAGTGGAGCTCTTTTACAAGGGAAAGGAGAGCTTTCAAAAGTAACGCTTAGCAATTCAAAACACATAAAAATTAAAATAATTTTCAAAAAGAATTAAAATTCTAAGGTAAATACGGGGCATGATGCCAAAAGCCCCATAAAAACACCACCAGCACATGGTAAAAGAAACTAACCCCACTTAGCACGATTCTGGCAACAGGATTTTAAAAGCAGTACCTCGAGTTAGAGTTGGACCTGGGGAGTATTAGCTGTTCACCCCGAAAGGGGCCACGATACCTAGCAAATCCTTTCTTTGTAAATCTGTGTAGAACTCTTCTGAAAGAAACACCAATGCTCCAACTGAAAAAAAAAATTACCTTTGAAATAATCCTCTAATCCATTATCCGCTAACACGGGAAGAGACCGACACGGTCCCAGTGTGGGCAGAGAAACACCCCCCCAAGCTACACGGCGAACTCCTTCCAACCCCAGCTGGCTATTCCCAGCAGCTCACACCACACAGGCACTCGGCTCGGCTCAGTCTCGGACGTTTCTGTCGCTGAAGCCCAGAGATGCCCTGCCCGGCTCCTGCCAAAGCAGGGAACTTCTTGGATTTTCTTCTGTAACACAAAACTGGGGACTTCCTGGGTCCAGCCCACCAACACACAATTCCAACTCGGCACCAAGTTCAAGAAGCCGATAATATCAGGCCTCCTTTTTGTTCCTGTTTATTAATATCTCGTGTTTTTTACTATTTTAACAGTCTTCAACAGCCAGAAAGGCCAATAAAATACCATTCGTCTGTCAAATTTTACTGGGGGATTAAGGGCTCTGAAGTTTACTCATAAGGTGATGCTACAGGGAAAGTGAAAGTTTATTCTGAACACTGAAGAGAAATGATGAAGTGTTTGTATTTTTTGACTGATAACACAACACCTGATTAAATCACAGATTCCTCACATACAGCCCTCCACCCAGCTTCTAGACCGATGATGTCAGAAACTTCTGGAGTGGGTGGAGTTGGAGATACTTTAGCATCTAAACTTAACCTGCACGGAAACTTCCAGGGCAAATGATGTGGTGTGACACATTCAGAGAGGCCTCTGCTGAAAACACCAGCTTCCCCTGCAAAGGGACATCTTGTGACCTTCCCTCGTCAGCCAGGGGCTGCGGGGGGAACGCGAGCCACGCTAGACCTCAAACAAGGAGAACGACCTCCCACAGACACCTCACCGTGGAGACCGCTAAGGAGCACACATCGTTAAAAATCACAATGAGCTGTATTCTGCCTTTTCTCTTACGCAGATGATGGGGTTCAATTTGGGGATATGCTGGATGCTCAGTGTCGTTTAAGCGATGACACAGAGCTGGTTTGCCTCGAGCGCGTTGCTCCTGAAGTACAAAGATAGCCCCCTTAGCCCCGACACGACTGACGGGTCTAACTCCGTCTACAGCAGAGGTTTTGCTGTAAAAGGCGGGCTCTGCCCGCGGCCAGCACCGCTCTTACACTGGGCCTGGTGCTCACGCAGTGAATCAGATCAGGGAACTGGCCTGGCTCACCACCAACCTGCCAGAGGAAAAGAGGAAAGGGCTTGTTTTCAGGCAGCCGGCTCCCACGAGCGCTAGCCCTGGTGCACGGGACAGGGTGGAAGCAGGCACGCGCAGGGTGAGCGAGGGCTGCCCCTTCCAGCGCTGCTCCCGGTTCAGGCCACGTTCGACCAGGCAGGGACAAGGGCTCCGAGCCGGAGGTTCCTCCCCGTGTAGCACCTGGGAGGTGCATTTCGCAGCCCGTCTACCCCCAGCCCACGGCCGCGCCGCCATAGGGCAGCTAGCCTCAGGAAGCACCCGCAGCCGGCAGGCACCGCAGCACGTACTGAAATTGCCCAGGTGTTTGAGCGGTGACTGCTGCCACCGAACTCTGCGCAGCCAGAAAGGACCTGGCCAGCTCGTTCAATGCTACAGCGGCTGTTTCTAAGTGAACTACAAATCACACAGGTACAAAGGAAAGAGCAGATGCCCTGCTGTGCTGTTTGTCCCTCGCTGTCAAAAGCGGAACACTATGCTCGCTCTGTACCTGGGCACAGCGCTGGATGACAGGCCAGGCTGTACAGCTACACACCCAGAGGCAAAAATACCATCTACTAGCACTTGCTGAGAGGTAGAGGCTGGGAACAAGGGGAAGGAAAGGACCATGGCGGCACTATGTTTCCTCTCCCAATACACCCATGCCTGCTTTATACCTCCGTGATCCACAAAGAAATAAGTTCCAACCAATCCTGCAGAAAAAAAGAAACATTTGCACACACCTATACACAGACCATGCATCAGTGACTATCAATAATTTTTTTAAAAAGCACTTGGAGGGTTGATTAGTGCAAAAGACTCTAAAATTCAGATGCTATCCTCCAGTGACCACATGCCCAAACTACCATGGTTGTGTTTCCCTGCTTTATCAAGAAAAGAAATGCAGGGAAGGTGAGCGGCCTAGCCTCATACAAAAGCCAAGGGAAGAACTGGGAATACAAATTCAAACTTCTGAAACTCAGTCCTTGTTTTGTCTAGACGATGTGACTTTTGAATCCGGGTTCTTTTCCTAAGTTCAGTTTGAAAACCGTAAAATCGGAACAGGTTTAAGCAGATAGATCTATCAGCCTCTGCACATTTCTAGCAGTTTGTTTACAGTACAGGAGAAAAAAAAAAAAAAAAGCAGCATTTATTGCATCTCTACTCGGCAACGTTCCTTTTCATTTTTATTTGAAAAGGGGCTGTCCTTTAGGTTAACATCCACATTTCACGATAAACAGCAAGAAGCATTTGCATGAGGAACCAAAGAACAAAGGGTTTTCCAAAAGTAAAAACTAATGTCACCTTACAATCAGGACATTTAGCTTTCCACATGTGGATTTGCTCTGTGCTTCTCAAGAAGCTGGCAGCTCTCACTTATCAAGATTTTCAGCCTGAGAATTGAGCTGGGGGTGGTGTTGTTACACATTTGTTTTAATTTAAGGACAGAAGTGCAGCATCCCAGGCATTCGTTACAGGGATGCTTTCCACTTCAAGCGATTCCCAGCTCCCAAATTCTTGCTAAGACTCTTCACTTGGTTCATCATATTTTGTTTATTTGCTCACGTAATCACGGCCCACCAAGCCCCCCAACAACGCAGGGGCCGCCCTGCGGCGAGTGGCCGGAGAGGGGGATCCCGGTGACCGCAGCTGGCGTGGGCGAGTGGCGTCAGAAGAGGGGGGTCTCGGGAGCGCAGCCGTGCCGGGGCCAGCACGGGAAGCTGTGGGGAGGGTGACCGCGCGTGGGCAGGAAGCGAGTGTGACTGGTGTGGGGACGAGCCCGGGCGCAGCGCGGGGGCGTGCAGGGGTGGCGTGGAGACTGTGACGAGTGCGAAGCCGACGCGGGGTCAGCTGCTCGCGGGCGGAAAGGGGAAACGGCAAAGGAAAGACTGCGGAGGCAAACGGAGAAGAATTAGTTGTGGGGTACAGGGGAGAGCCTGCAAGTGAATTAAATGCTTATTAGCAAGAGCAATTACAAAGGAACAGGAACCTGAAGCGTATGTCAAGCTCCAGGGGAAGCCTATTTATGCCCTCTCGGCTAACTGCCTGAAAGCTGGCCATCCTCCAGGGTTCTCGCTCCAAGACAAGCCTCGGGTTTTCATGCTGCCATCCATTCAGCTAGAAAAAAGGTTAGCCCTCTGTAACGCCATACCAAGTACCTTTTCCCCCTAAATTTAAAGAACACATTTAGGGCTTTTCCTCATTGATAATTAACTTGAGTTGTTATTAACTCAATTGTTGTCTCTATGTCAAGTCACACCCACCCACAAAAGCTCGTAACTGAAGACTGGCTCTTCTTTTAATTTGAGTTGGCTGTACATCAGACGGTACATGGGAAGACAAGGATATGGCACAACTCAACAGCTACTAAAAGAAAAGCAAACACCCTAGAAAGCAGACATGGACCAGCTCCGCTGGAGTAACTCCGCTCCTTCAATGCCTTGCTATTTGTATCATCATCGTGCCACGGAGCCCTAGTTACACCCACTGCACACCACTTCCCTGGCGTGCTCAGGGAAGAGTCAAGAGAGATTTCTAGAATAGTTTAGATTATTAATGGACAAAAAAATATATGGGATGCACCTCATGAACGCAACAGATCACAGACATATCCAGGGATGGCGCGGAAACAGCAATTCTCTCTCAAACAAGGCTAACGCAAGAGGAGCGACCCAAGCGCGAGGCATCCGTCTTCATCCTGGCGAACGCACACAGTTCGCACAGCCTGTACCGAACTTGGCAACGGATAAACATTGCCAGCTAATAGTGGGGAATTCTCAGCGAAACGGCCTTACAGGTACGCCTGCAGCATGACTCATGCAGACAGCTCCAGCCAGGCACACGGCATGGCCTGCGAACACCGACTCCTGATCATCCAGGCGTTCAGAGGCAGACATCAGTTGCTTCAACAGGATAGGCAAGAGTGTTGGAGAAAACAATCTTCAAACCCACACACCTCAACCAAGCAACTTCCTACTGCTGCCAATTATGACCCTTATTTGGTACGTGTCCATACCGTGCGCTGCAAGGCGCGGCGGAGGGATGACAGCCCCAGAGAATCCGCGTTAGGGCTCGCTCTCCCTTTGCCATCCCAGCTGCCTGTGGTACCTGTGCTTCCCTGGAAGATGACGGCCTCTTAACACAAGGAACTTTGGAACGTGACTTCGCAGCCACCACACCTTGCTGTTACTTCACCCCTTACTGCCAAGTAACCCATACGCTGGCAGGCTGGAGGCATTCTGCATCTGTTCAAAGGGTCAATACTGAACCTCTGCCCTGAAAGGAGACTCAGGACAGCGACTATCTGACTGTTCCAGATGAAGGTGGGAAAGAAAAAGTAAAACCAACCATCACACAAACACCCTGAAGGCTAGTTTTCAGCTCCATGAGATTTCTTTTATGATGGTCACACAAGAAGTGAGTAACACTAACTCACAACCTGCTTAGAGGATGCACTTAACTCTGAAATGTCTCCAAATAAAACAGCCAGATGCCTTTCTGAAGGCACATAAATCAAGCACAATGCAGGACAGGTACAACACAGCCTGTGCAATCCTGGAGAACGTAATGATACTCTTCTGACCTTAAAAAACAAACTAAATCCATACATAAAACTTCCAATCTTATCAAGCAGCGAACATTATGGTGACTGCTGCTAACACGACCCTCTTTTGATCAACTAAGTATACCCGTAAAAATATTTCCGTCACCAATCCTGTTTTATTAGACCTTGGTCCTACGCTTTCCTGGGCTCTACCTAGCGTGGGACTGCCCTGGAGCAGCTGGAGGCCATTCTGAAGCAGCTCTGCTTTGTGCTGACACGCTACCAAGTGCCGAAAGGCAATTACGCAGGCTGGGGATTGCCAGCGGCCCCTTCTCGGCACAGCCCCTGCCCAGAGCAAGGTGCTGCCCTGTGTGTCACCCACGCCAGGTTCTCCCCTGCTGCCAGGGCAGGGCTGTCATCTCCTCCGCTGCTGGGCTGGTGGAAAGCAGCCCAGGATCTGCCCTGATGCTCCAAGTACAACCCGTCATAATTGCCCAAAAACGAGTGGTGAATTTGGAGTTACGTGCCAACCATTGTAAAAATCTGCTGCCAAATTATTTTAGTTAAACATTGCTTCACTACTACACCCAGCAGTGCTAGGAACAGAGCTAACTACGTGGCCGCTAAAGTTTCTTTGGTGAAACACATGTACAAACAGGGATTTTATCACCTTCCTTTACTGCACAACATGAAGAGAAAATGTCAACCCATTCTTTATTTATGGAGTAGAAGAAAGCCAAAAGGACTGAACAGAAAAATTCCCCTTTTTTGTCTGAAATCCAGGTAGAGCTGGCTGAGGCAAGGTAACAAAACACTTCAACTGTTTAAATTGCGCTGATGAGCTAAATTTGTGTAAAAACAGATGCCATTGTGCACATCCATTACCTGAACAACTGTTGAGATGGACTATTAAGACCATCAGCCTGACTCCAAATGGCTGTTCTAAAATTAAGAGAAGTATCTAAACCATTTCTCATCCTGTAATAAGCTCAACATGCTTCTTTTTGTCCCGATTCAGGGACATGTGTTTTGAAGCCAGCCAGAAATCCAGCTCTCGACTCTCCAAAAAGGGTCTTACCTGAATTTAGCAAGACCTCCGTGGGTATTAAAATGTATTTGGAAAATCTCCAGGCTCTTGCCACACTTAAGCAAATACATGATGGCATTCATAATGCTTAGCTAATCGTTCAGGGGTGTTTATGCCTTTCATCTAATTCCCCCCAGCTGCGCCTGCGTGATGGAAGTGCTGGTCCGGCTCCAGTCAGCCCTACAATTTGCTGCGTGCTCCCCACCTGCTCTGTGCATTGAACTGTGCAGTTATGTGGCTGGGAGATTAATTGATTTAGCAAATTGATCTGAGGGGAAAAAATGGGGGTGGGGGTGGGTGTTTGTTTCATTGGGGATTTTTTTGGTTGGTGGGTTTGGGTTGGTTTTGGGGTTTTTGTTTGGGTTTGTTTTGGTTTTGTTTTTTTTTTTTTGAAAGTTGGGTTTCCATTGGCACAACTTGCTGAGTCCATTCACCATGTAGCCAGGCAGCCTCCCTCCGTGCCCGGTGCAAGGGAAGTAGTCGGAGCACACGACTGGGGACGGAGGGCAGAGCAGGATGGCTGGGAGCAGCCCACGGATCAGCTGTTGTACAAAACCACAGCCCACGGGCAGGCCCGCACAGGCACGGTTCTGTGTGCAGCAGCACAACCTGCCTCACGCTTGACTGTGACCCGGACTGCTGCCGGCTCCCCGTGTGCCCGCACCCGCTCCCAGGCTACAAAATCAAGTGGGGGGGCAGCTCCCCGAACTGCCTGGCTGGGGTCACAGACACCAGTGTCATAAGAGAAGAGATGGGACAGTGGCAAGCTAGATTTGTATCCGTTTAAGTTGTGGCAGAGTTATGCTAATTCAGTCTTTCATGCTCATAGCTGCCAAAACTAGGGAATCCAATTCCCGAGATACTGGTGGAAGTTTCCGGGGAAGGTTTCTGCCACTGTCCCATCGTTCCTGTCCAGAAGTGATGGGACAGTGGCAGAAACCTTCCCCAGAAACTTCCCTGGAAGCAGCAATTCACATCACTGCCGAAGATTTAAAAAAAAAAAAAAAAAAAAAAAAAAGGAAAAAACCCAAATAGATTCAGGTGATGACAGTGAGGGAAGACTAGGAGGGACACAGAATGGGAAGACCGTTTCCTAAAAACAAATAAACAAAAAAAAAACACAAAAAAAACTGGGGGGAAAAAAAAAAAATAAAGGTCCACCACAAAAGCAAAGGCAGGAAAAAACAACCCCACCACCACCACGCAAAGTGAGCTGGCTAATTTCTACTCACCATTGAAAGGGTTAATCTTCTTTGAGATTCGTGATGAAATTGATTCCTTCAAGTCTTTCTTCTTCACACACTGAATGCCCAAATTCTGAAAACTGAAGCATATGTGGCAGCGTTTCAGCAACTAATAAAAATCTTCAGTGTAGAATATTAAATAAATTATTTGACATTGACTAGTGTGATAACATACTGTGTGAGGGGGAAAAAAAGCTTGTTTTGAGAAGGGTGTAAAAACTGAAAAGGAGAGATGCCATTTTTTCTAAAATAAAAGCAGAAACAGAAGTGAAAAATACTAAAATAATATTCTAAAGAATTTATATTCTTTATTAAGAATATATATTTTTATATTAAAAACTGTTATTCTGCAGTAAGCCTACAGTGATGAAAAATTAAATAATCTCGGGTGATCTGAAGTGACAATTATTTTTGTTATCAATAAATCTGCTGATTTGTATTGGTTAAGGATTTGCTTTCCTGCTTTTATCAGGGAGTATAAGTTTCAAACATTATTGTAAAGGTTCTTTGAAACTAGTCAAAACAGGTTTTCAGATCTCACATAGTTATGGAAAAGTTCTGAAGAGCTGCAGCTCCTCTTTATTTGCATAAAAGCGCAGGTCACCCCGATGCAGGAGGTGGGGGGAGTCCCAGGCGAGCTGACTCCTTCCCACATGGAAAAACCATGACATCATCAAAGCTGAGTGGATGTAAAGCAGGAAGTAAAAAAATAAAAAAATAAATACCCCCACACACACGTTTCATGATGTTACAATAAGCTCAGAAGATAGGTCATGCCAGCAGACATCTTTCTCCAGAAGTACCAGCTATTTCCCTTCCTTTGAAACACCACAGATGTTCTGGGCTTTGGCTATGCCGAAAAAAACCCACCTTCATGCACCCAAAGTCCTGCCAACTCCCTTGAGAGCTGCTCCACGTATCCCTGCTCTGAACAAGACTATCCTAGTAGGATGTTACGTTTAATTTCCGTGAATTCCCTTGCCTGTACCCCACATGCTCTCTTCAGAGGTTCCCAAATCCCCTGCAGTCAGGCCCCACTTCCCGAACCTTTAATCGCAAGAGGAACACACACGCTTCCTTTAGATTCCTTTAGAAACTGAACATGAGACAGCGACCCGGAGGAAAACAAAATGCAGCAGCGTCTCACAATGCTCTAAAGCACTGTGGCTTCATATTGTGGCTGCTGGCATGCAAGATTTGTACAGCACCCCCGCGAGCAATCCTATTTCTACCTTCTCTCTCTCTTTTTTTTTTTAATTTTTTTTTGGGGGGGAGGGGCTTGATCACAGCATGTATCACTTTTTTCCCCCCAGAACACCCATTCTATTCCACAGGCTCAGCGTAAAGCGTGCTTCAAAGCCCGTGAGCCAGCCCTGTCCCGCGTCCCATCCCCAACCCACTGCAAGGCACCGGCACGCAGCAGGCGCGCACGGAGCCAGCTGGACAGCCACCGCCACACAGCCCTCAACCGTGGGCAACCAAGCCTCCTGGGGACAGAAACCAGGCGTTCGAACAAGCCCGTACTTCTCAGGTTGTAAATGTTTTCTAAAGCACACGCTCACAGTGAAAGTGTCTATTGAACTGTCGCTGAACAGAGGGCCAGGCCAGAGGAGGAACCGTTGAGAACCTCCGCGGGGCCAGGGGGTTTCACACCAGCGCTGGCTGACAGGAAGCAAGCACGATAACGAGAAGGGAGAGGGAGAAGTAGGAAAAGAGAGGAGAAAAAAAAAAACCACACCCACAATATTAAAAAAAACCTATATCATCCACATCAAGAGATAGTAAGCTAGGAAGTAAGAATCTGAGTATACAGGCAGTCACCCAAGCTCCAATGTTCATACTTTAGCCTTGATGCTGTGGCCAGAGAGGGCTCTGATCCAAGTTTAGGCAGCAGGACAAAGATCATCACAGCACAAGCAGAACAAAACACTTTGTTCAACCAGAACCACATGGAGAACTTTAAATAAGCAGAAAGCAGAGTCATTACTCAGGCCAGCCCAAAAGCTGGGATTAATAATCCCACTTCTGCAGGGGAAAAAAATAAAAAAAAAAAAAAAAAATTGGATTGTTGCTCCAATTTGGGATGCTCAGCAAGACTAAACAGCTGGAACCACTACCAAGAGAGGACATCTCCTGCTCACTAGTATTGTACGAGGCTTTTCTCCAACATGGACTCGAAGAGAAGAATGCAAAGACTGAGTCACCAGCCACAAAAAGGAAAATGACTTTAAACATCCAGATCCAATTATGGATCATACTATTCTTTCATCTTAAAGCAACCAATGATTTGTTAAAAATATGAGTGCACTGATGCTGGAAACATTTCAAAGAGAATGTTTCGAGCCTCCTCCCATCATGATCTCCAGTGCCAAGCGCAATTGAAGCTTACAGTTTCACACTATCAGTAAACTGAAAGTAGCCCACTTATTATTTTGTAAGAAACTGAGAGGCTTACAACCTACCGATACCGAGAAGAATTCATGGATATAGCAAACAATCACGAGTGCCTCTGAGTGAAACAGAGACACAGCATTATGTCAAAGAACAGGACTCGATGCACGCATACAACAGAGATGAAATCAAACTTTGCAAATAAATATTTGCAGAGCATCCCAGTGCTTTTTGGCATCACAGCCTGCACATCCGTTTGACAGGCTCGCCCTGTGCTTACAGGCTTAACCTTGTGCAACAAAGCGCCAAGAGGAAAAGCAATCAGCAGCATCCTCCTGCATCCGGTGCATGTAACACATCACCAGAGGTGGTGTTAAGCAATCGGGCTTTTCTTTTCGCTTCGGATCAGGAGGCGCAGAGCAGAGAGCAGGAAGTGGGATGGGCTCGAAGAGCCAGCATCCTTGGACCGCGGGTAAGGAATTGGAGAAGACAAAGGAGAAGCTGGTGAATGGACGGCCAGAGGAAGGTGCAAGGTTTTGGATATTTGCAACTGCCTTTTAGAGACAAGGGGAAGGGGAACTCTATTTGCAGGGAAGCCGACGAGGGAGAAGCTAAAACAATCAAGACAGAAGGTAGAGTGCCTGCAGGGACAGCCCTACCTTTCTGGCAAGGTATGACAGTGGGGGAAATATTATATTTACTAATCCTTTTCTACCATTCCCCAATTAGAACTGCATTGTGAACAGAGCTAAAAACAATAAACTAATAGAATTCTTAGTATCTGTAACAGCAAAAGGCAGTACAGTCAACACACTACGTGCCACCTGAACACACTGCAGCGCATTCATGATCACTCCAGCCCGGGCTGTATGTTGAAGAAGCATTTCCTCTATTACAACTGTTTATTTCACCATCAGGCAATCATCAGCTTCAAACAGACTGTCTTCAGTTCTCTCCTTTAATAGTCTCCTACTGACTAAACCCACATAAATGTGCAGTAATTTCGCCAACGCGAACAGAATCACATCAGCCCCAGAACAGTGTGCAGGAGCTACTTATACACTGAAATATTTACAGCCACTTATACACCGAAATATTTACCTCCCAGCTCAGTTACGTTTACCCCAAAGCAACAGCCTTACTTCCAAATTTACATCGCAAACTGAGAGCCACAAACAGCTTGACTATTTTGAATTCTCCTCTCTGGCAATAATCCCTCAACATTTGTTGCAGTTTACTCTGCTTTTATTTTATTACACAAGATTTGGTAAATCTGCAGGAAACGCTAGCAAATACAACTGCATTTTAGATAATCTTAACATCCCTCTGAATAGCACCAAGAAACAAATCTCATACACAGCCTGAGTCTTCCTTCCTGCATCCAGCAGCAGATCCTGCCCCGGTGTGCTTGCTCCGCAGCGCTGGGCCTGAGCAGGATTGGTGGTTTTACTCAGAAGAACCCCAGCCCAAACAAAAAGCAACACCAGTGACACCGAACAACATGTTTCTAGATGTGTCACAACCGCCACCTTCTAAATGATGTGATACTCAGTCAGTACAAACTTTCTCTGCCAGTTTCCAGAAAGTCCAAATACCATTCCCATGGAAGATGCGAGCTTCCCTAATCACTGTGAAGTGCTAATTCTAATGTTGTTGTTACCCATTCTATTGTTCAACGTTTTCACATGTAGGAGAGTCATACTGGAGTTAGAAGAGCTACCAAACCAGACTAAAAAAAAAAAAAAAACAAACAAGTGGGAGAAAGGAACAGGAGACAGACATTGGGAGAACAAAGGAAGGAAAGAAGAGGATGCCAGGAAAAGAACAGGACCAAAGATGAGCACGTGAAGTATTTAAAAAGAAGGAAATACTTCAAAGAGAAGCTGCCCTCTCTGAGAGATGGATTAGTAAACTGAGGCAAAGACAGCATACTAACTGCTCTTTTAATTGCTAGTTAGAGTTTTAAAACATAAGATTAGCAAATCACTTGCATTAATTAATCGAACTCCCAAGCAACACCATTACTCACGACAGGACTCGCCGTTCTGGCCCAAACTCCGCTTCGTAGTAACCATCCCTGCAGTCTTTTCCCACCAGGTCATGAGGGTGTGGCTTGTAGGGTTCATTCTTCGTTACCAACGTAGTTCTTATTTTGACTTTTCCGAAATAGTTCAGAATCTACCAAAAATGTGAGATAACGTCCAGATTTTAGGTATCAGGGCTAGTAAAGTCCCCGTATGTAACAGAAAATAAATTTTATGCTAAAATAGTCTATAGAAGAAACACCGCTCGATGATCTTAAAGGTCTTTTCCGACCTGAACGATTCTATGATCCTGTAAGAACCTGGACCATTCAGAAGTTCTGTTCATTCCATTTCAGTTCTGTTCATTTGACACTAAAAAAACCCAACTCTTTGGCCAAATACTTGAAAAGTGAAATTTTTTTTCAAAAGCATCTCTCAGCTCTTTCAGAAAGTAAGACAACAAACTTTACCTGCTAGTTTTGCCAAAGCAGCTGGTTATTTGTAACGATAAAATGTTGCTGGTGCAAGTATTCGACATTCAGTTCTCTTCAACTACTCTACTGCAGGATTGGCTCTAAAGTATCTTTTTGCATTTTTATTTTTGTTGGGTGGTTGGGTTTTTTGGATTTTTTCCGGGGCTGGAGATCTATGGCTTCACTGTGTTACCAGGGCTCTTTGCACAAGTTGAATTCATCCCTGTGCAAAAGGCCAGATGTAACACAGATGCTCAAACCTAAGAGTAAAACAGCTTGTAATACCATAAGACCAAACGTAACAGGACATATTTCATTATTATACCTAGCCTTAGCATGAAAGATTCAAGATTCTATGTTGGTGACCACATACAAATGCTTACTGAAGGACAGGTCTAGCTCCAAAGATCTTAGGAAAAAAAAATCCTAAAGCCTCATGGATAAGGATGTTACCTGCACATGGAACACCGCTAAGTAGTGAAAGAGGATCTTAACAGACACAGCATGATACAGTCCCCTATGAAGTCTTTCTTCCCCCCACCCCCCATGTTTATTTATTATTTTGTAGTTAATTCTCAGATTAACATTCAGTCTTATATTCAAGAAGAGTGGCACCAAGTTCTCAAGCTCCAAAAGCCTTTACAGCAGTCACCAGCCTAACTCAAGACATGTTTCTCAGGTGCATAAAAGTCTTCCCTTGTGCTGACAGCTACTGGTGAAGTCACCAAGGGTTGTGTGGGCGAGTGTAGAAGAAAAAGAAAAAACACAGTTTGGCCTAAATTGTTTGAAGCGTAACAACTTGAAAGCAAATACAAGACTTGCTCAGGCACACGTTTGTGCAGAGGCGTGTTCTCCTCCTCCACTTCCCCCGCCCTGTAACTAACTGTTCCTCTCCTCCTCCTGCCCTTTCTTTCCTCCTCCTGAGAAGCCAAGGATCCACCAAACATCCTTCTGAGCCAACACCTCTGACCTTTGACTTGACCTGTGCTCTTCCAGCTTCCACCAGCTGTTAGCTGCCTCTGTCTCCTGCTTGGCTTTTTTCTTGGCCTTCATACAAGCCACCACTACTTTTTACCCTTAAAATAAAACTTCCACTCCTCCTTCACCTTCTTCAGTGATTACATCATTTCTCCCGCATTTCACACCCAGTCCCTTGAACTGGAAGCCCAATCTAGCCACCTGTGATTCTCCAGTTCCTCCCTCATGTTCTTCATTGCAACCACAGTGCAAAATTTAATCTCTTCCTGGCCTCTCTGTTCTCATCCTCATTGATGTTTCCATCTCTAGAGGGGACTCCCCTAGCACCTAATCAGCACTCAGGCCTCCTACAGACTTCAGGGAGGCAGGAATTCACCTAGAAATCACCTGCTATCAGTAACAATCAGCTCTGTCATCAACAGTCACCTTTAAAAAAGCACAAACTTTGCCAGGATTGCACCGTCACCTGCCCATGTCCCACCTTCCCTTTGGGTTCTGGCTGGCCTTCATGTGCAGCAGAGCCCAGGCCAAGAGGAATCAGGGGCTTATGCCAGCCGTTCAGTTTGTGCCCTGGCACAGCCTTAGGCAGCGTCTGAGAAAGCATTTACTCTTGCCAGCAGCCTACCTAGTTCCTTGTTCAATCGGTAGAGTGCTGAAAAAAAAGCAGAGTCTGGCAAGATGTCCATTTCCTGCATTCCTTACGCAAATCTGGCACTGACTGCGACAGTCAAGGGGGGGACCTTCTTGCTTGCTTCTTCCCTTAGCCATTCTGCCTTCAGGGCTAGACCAGCTTCCACTGTTGCTTTACGCAGGAGCCACTCACTGCTGCTCAACACATGACTGCCAATACTACCTTTCCCAAACCCTACCTCTTCTTAAAGAACTTTTATGCCTCAGGCCAAAACCTCTCTTATTTTTCAGATCTCACGTCCTGCATACCTGTTCTTTCTCTGCTGTGATTCCAGAGACTCCAAATTTGGCTCCAGGTTTTTTTTTTTTATTCATACTTGCACACACCACAAACACAGATACACTGCTTCTGCTGCTGGGCACCATAATGTGCTTCAAGCTGGCAAGCACTCTTAACTTCCATCTGTATTTGAGCTTTCTCTTCTAATCTCACCTCTGAAAGCTTTTCTCCAAATTGCAAGAGATCAAGGAAACACCAGCAACTTCAACTTCAAATAGAAGACCAGAAATTCTTCTCCCTTTACCCTACCTGTCTAGGGTCCCTGACACATTCCTTTGTCCCACATATGAAAGCTACTGCCAAAGTGCTTCCATTCCACCTCTGCCGTCTGCATCTTCGCCCCTGCTTTGATCACAGCTGCCAGTGCTACCCTGAATCCCTTCATTCTGGGTTTCCCAACCGATCCATAATGCAACCACCCAACTAGTCTTCATTGCAGGTGCTCTGACCACATAAATCCCCTTTCTCAGCTCGTTTTTAAATTCTGTATCCCCTTCTGACTTCACACGCTTCATGGTAGTTTCTTTTGCAGAGCCTAATCGCCGAATCGCTGGCTGCAAGTCACTTTCTTACTTTGCTCACTCGTACAAAGTGCCTTCTTTCATGTTGCGCCCAGCAGCTTTTCAAAGCCTTTTCAAATTTTGTACGCAAACTCCTTCAAAGCTCTCCCAAAATTCATGCTGCAGTCCAAACAGCAAAACCAAACCCAAGTCACATAACTAAGAAACCAGAACAAATACGCACACAGAAAAAGCTAATAATGAATGGTTCCCAGGCAATGAGTAACTTCATCAAGTTCCCTCTCTTCCAGTACTTTGTTAACTACCTCTACACCTTCTCCCCTTTTTTTGTAAATTTGAAACAAAATCTTTTAATGACTAGGAGCAAGGAACTTTTTTTTAAAAACAAAAAAATATATATTTCCCCACACACACACACTCTGTTGCAACTACATTTGCATGCCAAGGAAAGAATAACAGAACATAAAATGAAAAGCATTTTATTTACTGCACCGAGCCCAACACATTGCTACAGCGCAACGTTAATGTGGGCAATGGTAATTCATGGATAAAAGCAGTATTTACCTGTATGGAAGGGAACGTCTTATTGTTTTCAGTACTGCGTTCTCCCGGAATGCTACCTGCCGATCTTCCCTCACATTTGTATCTGAAACGCATGCCCCTTTGCCTGGGTTGTTCAAATATTTCAATGTAGGGCTCAGGGCCACCTTGAAAACAAAGCAAAACATTTCCAACGTTAGGACACAGTAGAGCTTCAAAAGCAGCAGAAGATGTAAAAATTGGAATATCCAGACTCCTTGACTGACACGAAAATCATTCCACTTGGTTTACCTTCTCAGACAATCCACTCTTCCTTTTCACATACACACACACAGTGACAGCGTGGGGAGAGGGGAGAGAACAGATTTAGATGAAGCCTCCAGGTATCAATGCCACAGAAGTAATTAGCAAAGGATGCCCTCCCCTCCATCTCACCTACAACTTTGCTTCTGTTAGCCATCAGAGAACACGTGTCTGATGAAAGCAGCTTTTAAACAACAGAAAAAAAAAAAATCATTATTTTGAGGGAATGGTTAATATCTTTAATTATAATACACTTTTACGAATTGCTGAGTACAGGTACCGTCAAGTGCATGTTCTCTTCAATGCCCTCTGAAAGTGAAGATGCCTCCTCAGAATCAATTTATTTAGTCCCTACTACAGTGAAGCAGAAACTATGCAAATTATGCAAAAAAACCCAAAACCTACTGGGTTGAATACTACCACTGTGGGCTCAGAAAATGCCTGATTGCTGGTATTGAATTCTACATCTCGAGCTGCCCACCTCCCACAGGGCTTGCTTCTAGTTGCAATATCTCCCCAAACAACGAAACCTCAGTAAAAGCTACCGGGCAGTTGTCAAAGAGGCCTTCTGGAAACACGGCTGAGACAAGAACAAGAGACAGCAGAACACTTAAATGGGGGGAACACTTAGAAAGACATTAACTTAGCAAGAGCGTAAGTACTCTTCAAGCGATATTTTATTGCCAGGCAGTAACAAACTGTTTAATATATCTCACCGAGAACATCAAACAGGATAGTCAATCAAACAGTGACAACAGTGGGATGGCATGTGAAAAACAAATAACACAGGGTAAGTAAATATTGTAAAAGTTGAATCATCATGGCGCTGCACGATCAGAAGAACGTAGCTTATGGAAATGTCTACTGAGCTCTCTGTCATCTTCATATAATAGCATCCTACTCAAGCAAGGCTGAGCATCACTAACAAACATGACAGGCAACGTCCTGTGGCAAGGCACTGAAAAAAAGTGCTTGGACTTCAACATAATAAGCAAAATAGTTATTAAATATATTGAAAGTGCTAAAAGGGTAAAAGATCCCCTACTTCCTTTTGCCCAAGGTCTACACAGCGTATGAGTCCATAGCGTATGAGTTTTGGCAAGGAGGTGGACTCCAATCTGAGCTCCATAATAAAAGCTTCTCTTTTGTTGCACCTACAGTCATTTAGGAATACCTGCCAACACGAAGCTTGAACTTTATGCCTGGGACTTGTTGATTGCAAAGTACTTCCAGTTCATGCTCAAAGAAGGAAAAATATTACAACCTAGAAGATAAAGCAATTAAAAGAAGAGAAGGGATGGAAGGCACACCTCCAAGAAGTCACCCTGGTCTGACCTGAACGCACATTTTACTTGTAACACACCAACAGACAAATGGCACAATGCATTTCAACTCCAGACTGTATTTGGTGCCAAACACTTGAGAACTATGGTTTAGGACTCTCTATATTCTAACAATTCATCAAGACACAGTATCTAAACCAATCACCTCCCATAAAGCATATTTTAAATAGTTTTCTGAAAACAGTGAGCTGTGACATTAAACACACATTAGCCACTTACTGCTCTAGGTCCGGTCACTTACAAGTTCAGTCCCTTTTCTAGGCACTTCCCAGATCTTGCCTAACCCTCCTTCAGATAAGCTTTGCATTTTTTCCTCTAAAAAATAAGCAAGTCCAGCAAAGGGGAGGCATCAATAACAAAAAAAGCCTAGAAATTACTTAAAACTGGTTTCAAAAAGAGCGCCAAAGTCTGAGCCAAGCTCACACACCAGTGTACAGCTATTTAACTTTCACACTTAAATATACTTATGCTACTGTATTTCTCAGCACAGTCCAGCAGATCAGACAACGGAGGGCCTCTGCCAGCAGTGAGGAGTGACCACTGCCTATCAGCCAGCATCCCGTGCCCATCACACAATCGAGGAGAGCAAAGAACCCCACCCTTCTGCTCCTACGTAACACGGTACACCACAAACACAGACACATATCCACGTACTGAACTAAAAATCTGTTTTAGAAGTTATAATGACAAAATTGCAGCAAAGTGCCTACTAATCATCTTACTTTAGAGATGCACTTGCTTACATAGCTGCTAACCAGACGCACAGTACACCCACATACATGACGTATTTGTGAAAACTAGCTAGAGCCTTGCTGGTCAAAACTACTACAGAACACTGTCACTGCAAGTCTCTGACTCTCTCTACTTTAACCAACAATTTCCCTTCATGCTCTACTAAGACTTGCCTAAAAAGGCTTTCTTCTCACCTATGAAGAGCACTTTATTTTAAAGCTCTGGGCTCAGTGATCTTTACAGGGCTGTGGTTGAAACAAATGTCATTGAAGGCAAACCCACCGCTTAACAGCAGGTGTGTTTGTGGGAAAGTAAAGCTCAATGATGCGGTGGCCTCCAGAGATTAAACATTAAGCTTCGTTTTATCTCGGTTCTCTCTCACACTACTTAAGAATCACTTCGTCACCTCTACCGTGATTATCGGTGTCGTCACGTTTTGCGTGGAAAGGAAACACATTAAAGCGTGTGTGTAAAGCAGGGGCAGTGGCAGTGCCCTGCAGCAAAGCAGAGGTCTGTTTGGCATTCCCTCTTTCTGTACATCAGCGATGAGCTTGTGAAGCGGCAGGGCTTCACCATTTCACAGTCTGCTCTCCCACTAACAGAGGTCCGTTTGTTCCCACAGAGTTGCTAACGACCAGCCCTCTTCAGGACTCGCTGCGTTTGCCAAGCAAATACCAGCTGTATCAAAAAACAAACTCTCTTTTGCTAATTCTGGGAGAGGGACACACGGCTAGTCCTGTCACCTACCTGCCCGCAACAACTAGGGAAAAGCATTCCAAACAGAAGAAAAGCAAAAATCTAGCTAATCCTGCATCTAAGTGCTTAAGAGTTTAATTTGCATTTGTAATTAGTTATAATTACTTATACACATGCTAGCAACAGAAACACTGTGCTACATATTACAATTTGCCTCTTGTTCTGTTTGTTATAAAATGATTTCTTCCTCCCCCTGCCCTGAATACCACAGTACATCATTTAAAAGAGAATACTGCAGATCCAGCGTCCCAATCACACACACGAGGAAAACAGGCAAAAGCAGCAACAGCTCCAAGAGCGCAGCCAACTTATTCGGGAGCTGAAGGTCGGTTTACTCTCATCCGTTTTGAGCAAGATGAAAAAGAAGAAGCCCCAAACCTCAACGCTTCCATCAGACCTCTCCACAGTGAGAAACCCGGGCCAGTGCAAAGCTTAAGAGCGCCTGTGCCGTGAGGATGCGTGACACGCTGCCACCAAGCCCAGCGAGCGGGATGGAGGGCTCCCACGCTCTGCCTCCTTCCTTCGCGCAGAGGAAGCGGGCTCGGGAGGGACCGCGCCATGTCATTCGCTTGCACAACCACAACAGACACCCCGGCCACGGGCGCCTGTGCAAGCCAAGCAGCTGCGCGTCCTTGGGGCAGATGTGAAAGTGTCCCCCGAAACCCTGTGAGCGGGGTGACTGCAGCCCGGCGCAGGCGGGAGGAGTGTCACCCTTCAGCTTGGCTGTCACTGCTCCGTGCAGGTCACCGGTGACCCTACATCCTCTGCAGTGACAGCCACTTTGGAAAGCGAGCGCAGGCAGTGCATACGCTTCTAACCGGCCAGAACACCTCGGGCAAGAGGAGATGATGGTGGAAGACTTGTTACAGCCCATGCCAGCTCAGTCTACAAGCACTGAAAGCGTAAACGCGTTTTTATTTGAGAATGCAGTCACCTACCTAGGAGCCCCTAAACTGCACGGCTCCTAGCGAGACTAAAAACCGCTCAGAAACTTCCTCTTTGCTGTCGTGTTACATTGCAGAACAGCAACCAAAAGAGGGGGGGGGGGGAACAACCAACCAAAAAAAACGCAACTACAGAAGCCTGCTAGTACCAGGAAGTTATGAACTTCCCCTACTGAAAAATTCCTTATCTGGTTCCTGATTACACTGAAAATACATTAAGACATGCGTGAGAAAAAAACAACAAAAAAAAGCCCTATCTCCTGCTGTAGTTTCGCCGTGC
>JAVJGJ010000032.1:4286212-4302357 GCA_035590215.1 Microhierax caerulescens | reverse complement strand
TCGTTCTGCATCGTCACCGGCGCGGGTCATATCCGCCGATCCTAATCAACCGACCGGTTGGGACTGCGGCCGGCTCACCGCCGCCGCCGCACCACGATCCGTCCGCCGTCCTTCGGGGTGAACGCGATGCCGCGGGAGTGCCACTTCTCCCCGGGGTCCGCGGTGGTCTCGATGGTGAAGTGCCGCAACACGGTTCGCAGCACCACATCCATTTCTACGTTGGCGAAGGCCGCCCCCGGGCAGCGCCGAACTCCCGGGCAGCGCCGCGGGGCCGAGTCTCCCCACAGGGCCAAGCCCGTCCACCCGCAGGGCCGAGCCCCCGTCGGCGGGGCCGAGATCCCCCCCTAGGGCCGAGCTCCTGTCAGCGGGGCCGAGACCCCCCCTTAGGGCCGAGCTCCTGTCAGCGGGGCCGAGATCCCCCCCGCAGGGCCGAGCTCCTGTCAGTGGTCAGTGGGGCCAAGATCCCCCCTGCAGGTCCGAGCCCCCGTCAGTGGTCAGTGGGGCCGAGATCCCCCCTTAGGGCCGAGCTCCCGTCGGCGGGGCCGAGATCCCCCGCAGGGCCGAGCCCCCCAGGCCGGGGAGGCAGAGTGGAGCACAGTAGGCCCCGGCCCGCCGCGGGGAAGGGCCGCCGGCCGGCCCCTTCCCTTCCCTCGGCGGTGGGCAGGAGTAGAAAGAAAAATTAAACTCTGTTTACTGGAGACCCGTGGTATGAGAGGGCCGCGGGGATGCTCCCAGCCGCTTATGGCAAGCCCCTGGGCCTGCCCGTACCCCTCAACCTCCCCTGCAGCAGCTGGGAGCCCCCCGCACCCCTCGCCCCTAACACCCCTCTCCCCAAACCTCTCCACACCAAGCTCCCTCGTTATCCGTGTTTTCCCCGCTGCACACGCAGCCAGCGATAACAGAACCACACGTACTAGGAATTAAACTGATACTGAAGGGAAGGAAAAATTAAGCCGCAGCGTGCTGCGCTCAACCGAACGGTCAACCGAAAATCTACCCAACCTTCAGAGCGCTACTGCAGATCCAAATCTGAAACAGCCCAGCCTGGCCCTGACCCAGCTTGGGCAGGCGAAGGGGCTGCACACATGGGAACAGCCCCCAGACCCACGGCTGGACAGGGTGGAGGGGTCAGCAGCAAACCGGCACGTCCAGGGGGATTCAAAAGACCTGCAAAAAGGGGAACACCAAGCCCACACCTAGCTGTGGTACAAGGCTGCATTTAATTAGCAAGATTTACTATTTTCCCCCTTAAATCTTTACTCCAGGTATGCAATACACTGTCACATGAAAATGCAGTTAAATGAATTGGCATTCTTGAAAAGGAAACATTAATAAAATAACAAGAAAAGCCCCTAAAGGCACTCAAGCAAGGTGCATAACTGGTAGTTTTTCTACTTTTCTTTTTCTCATTATCCTTTCTCAAAGCAAAGCTTAACAGGATGCATAGAAATGAACCACAGCACTAAATGCTGTTCCGTAACCTGCAGATCCACACGCTAACCCAGGTAGTTGCAGAAAAGGCTGTCTGGTGCTTGTTGCTCCTCCTGCCCTGTAGTCCATCTCAACTTGACAGGGCTTTTCTTTAGAACCTTAACTTTGCCCAGGTATCTTCATATTCCCTATAAGCAGAAATTACCTTTCTCCATACTGCAAGCAATGCTTTCCTTGTTATGATCCACAGTTCACCATATGGTAGGATGGTTGCACCCCTGTCCAATTTATAACTGAAATCAGAATAGAAGAATCCAAGGGAGCACATAGGATAATCAATGTGGCATTAGCTCCACAGATTAGAGGGAAGAACAGATACATTATTATAGGTATATATTATGCTGAAACAATACTATGGTTGTAGGTTAGTTTCTTGCCAGAAGAATGCAATTTCTCATTTTCTTTCAAAAAAACCCAAAAAACCCAAACCCAAAACAAAACAAAAACAACAACAAAAAAACACCAAGAAAGTTACAAACCAGCAGCCCTAAAAAAAAGTTACAAACACAGCCCTAAAACTGTGAAAAATTAGGACTAGATCTTTATGTCTTCAGGGATTTCTTGGATTCCCTATGACTGATGATGTAAAATAAAGCAGGAAAGTCGTTCTGGTACTCTAAATCAGACTGAGACTTGACCTACACATCCACACTGCACCCTACAAGCATGCACTGACCGAGACCACAAACAAAATGTTCTTCAGGGTGGTAGCTGGGGGTTGAGGTGAGGGTAGATGCTTTTCTTTTGCATTTTCAGCACTGGGGTTAGAAGATGCCAATGTGATGGCACGTGAACATGGAGGGTGCTCAGCACCTCAGTGCTTGTGCCGCTCTCTGGTAAAAGCAGCAGCAGAGCAGCAAATAGGAAAACACACAGCCTGGATTGCTGTCTGCTGTGTGCCCGCATCCAAGCGCATTTAGCTAATCAACATATAATATTTAGAAGTTACTTCAGGTTTTTTTTAATTGATCACCTGGCTGTGGCACAACTGTTTTTGGACGACCTTCACTCACAGGGTTGAACAGCTGGGGAAATGCTCCCAAGTTGAGGGCATCCCTGCAGGTCACGGGAGTGCTCTGGACAGGATTTTAAAAGGGAAAGAGCTGCTGCTCCTCTTAGCTAGCTGAAGCTGGAAAAGCCCTGCGAGGCTGTTAGCCCTGAGCTGGAGTGCAGATGTGAGGTTTGGATGTAAAGCGAGCTGTCAGTGCCGGCCTCTGAAGCAACTTAAACACTTCGCTATCTAAGATTGTGCAAACCAGCCTGAAGATAAGAGAGGAAAACTATGGCGTTTCAGGAAGAATGAATTTAGGTGCTTCCCTAAGTACAGTTTATATCCCTGGTTCCCATCCCCTTCTCTAGCCCACGGTGCTACTGAATAGATGCAGAACAAGGCACCAGGGAAACTCGGTGACTCAAAACAGAAGTACTTACTCATTTCTTCAGAAGGAAAATGTTATGCTTGGGTATACAGCCTAAACCAATGTGAAATGAAGGGCAGTATTCCAGGCAATGCGAATACCATGTTATGACTAAAACATCAATAAACATTCCCTATTTTTCTCCAGCTCTTTTGAACTCTAACTCTTGGGGCTTGCAGGAACAGGCTGCTCAAAGAGACTCCTTAAGACTGCACGTTTGAAATTGAGGCGGTAGCTCAACCCCCATCCCCACCCAGCATCTTTGGCACAAATTGCTTCTTGGTATCGCTGCCCTTTCCCCACAATGAAAGCAGCCTATACTAAAATTAGAGGAAAACCAACCGTACAAAGTGTTTTACTGTATAAAATCTATATGATCCCATCACCTGAAGACACAGAGACTAGATCTGGCTGGGGAAGTCCTTGAATGAAGTCATCGGAGGAAGGGCAGTGTGAGTGGGAACATTTTCTTGATGGTTTTTCCTCTCTCCAACAGCAGCCATAAGCTGATGCCCACAGAAAAGCACAATAGTGGGACAAAATGATTTTTTATGCTAAGCCCAGCATGGCTGAAACATTTACATTCCTAAACTAAGGGAAAGTTGTACAGAAATGGAGAAGCCTTCCCAAATAAAAGGCAAAAACCTGAGCAAATTAATGAGGCCTTACTCAAAAGCATGCAAGCATACAGATAGATCCCTCTGTTCCTGTGACTATCCTGTACAGCAGTTTTATCTGCCACCACCTGAATCTATGGCACAGGGATTACCCCAGGAGAGCGATGTGAACTAGAGAATCGCAGTATGGCAATGGTAATGGCAGAAACCTGGTCAGCAGCTGACACGAAGAGCAAGAACGTGTCATAACTTCGGGCATGTGCAGATCTTTGCAAAAAGCAGGACGGAATTCCCCTCCTGTAGTATTGCATAACAAAAGCCAGGTGCATCACTATTATTTTTATCAGCTGACTTTGGCTATAGCCGGAGGCGAGATACCAGAATTCTTGGACCAGTTTGATCCAGTGCTCCACTTCCTGTCTTCCAGTTAAAGCAACTGTTTGAAGATCCCATTTTTCTCCACTTATCAAGTCTGAAGACAAGTCCTCCCTCCTGCTTTTCACTGGCTGCTGCACTAGCACAGTTAACACTACAGCTGCTGTACGAAATTACGAATTACGCTTCCTGCTCTGGCAGGGAATGCCATGGGGCAAGCAGGAGGAGAAAAGGGTAGAGCGGAAGGGAAAAAAAAGAAAACCAATCCCGAATCACCACCAACACTTCCTACAGCAGAGGGCTGAGTGGATATTTGTCAAGCCTGGGATGATGGCTCTTTAATGATGCTTAGCAGGGGCATTGCCCAAGGAAGCCAGCTGTGATAGAGGAGCAGCCAGGCAGACCCTGAAGCCTTTGTTTCCTGTTCCCAGCTATCTGGCTTCCATCGGAGATAAGTCACTTGTCACCGGCCTGGCTAAGCAGCCAAGCAGGCACTGAGGTGCTTCTAGAATATGACTCTCCTAATAAGCTGCATCATACTAGGAATAAAAATAACGATAACAAAATCATTCATTTCTCTCCTTATGGAATAAAGTTAAGTCCTATTTTCTCACCCACTGTATCTCCAGCCTCACATACTCCCGATTAGCAATTTCCAATCCTCGATGCCTTAAGAAAACTTTTGTTGTTTGAAGTATAGTTTTTTATCTCAAAGCCTCTTATTTAAACACGCACAGGCCTTTTGATGGCTAAAGCTTTTGTGATTATTGGTCCCGAGGAATGTTCCAACGCAGGAACCATTCCCAGAAAAGTCATGGCTTCCAGATTAACGAAAAACTCAACGGTTGTTCAAGCCGTTCTGCTGGAAGCCTTCCTGTGTCACGCTTGGAGATTGTTTGACATAGAACCCGGCTGCTGTGCCTCCTCTCAAAACAGGGTGGAGAGAAAGGAAGTGCTAACAGAGAAAGGTTGGTCTGGTGGATAAGGCACAAGGCTGTGATTCAGGAGGCTGGAATTTGGCTCTTGGCAAGTCAGCCTTTCTACTCTTAGGCAAGTCATTTAATTCTCTGAGCCTCAATTTCCCCAGCAGAAAGCAGAGGAGCGATTTCCTTGCTCCCACACTTCATGATGCAATTTCTTCAGTGGATGTACCGCTCCTTATATGAAAGTGGCGAGCATGATGAAATGACAGTTCCAGGAACACTTTAGGCTGCAGTAGTGTCAGAAAAAGGCAGTCTCCCCTGTTCTCTCCTTACCTGTATGCAACTCGTGTTCCAACACTGCTGCAAGCACTCCTTTGGCCAATGGGAGCTTGTTTAAAAGTAACCTGGAGGAAACAAAAAGATTGTTTTTCTGCTGGTTCAGTTTTTCCTGAGCCAGTTCAGGTGCAATCACAGAAATGACTGTGCCAGCAGCAAGGAATGTGGTGGCACCAAGGCCAGAACAAGTTTCTGGCAGACAGCTTTGGGCAGAGGTGCCTGGTGTGCACACCTGCCAGAGTGCTAGCTTTGTGGCACTGCAGCATAACAGTATTTTCAGCTCAAGAAACTGATAAATCTCTCTGAACTTTCTAATTCACAGTCCCGCCTTCCCAGAGTTAGTTTTCAGAGCAGAAGCTCTCAGGCACCTTCTCCCGCAGCCCTCGAGTGTTTCCTTTTCCTCTCTCCTCATCCAGTGCTATGAACACATACCACAGTCTGGGAGTTGCTGCATTATTTTAACAGAGAAAAATCTTTCATGTTTGTTGGCAGGCAAAGAAAAAAAATGGAGGAGTGTTTTATTTTTCCACTGTGCTATATAAAACCCTCATATTACAGCGCAGCTGGTCTAGTGACCTCTGAAATGGGACAAACTACACAGTTCTTCCTTATGCCATAATCAAGATTTATCTGATCCAGTAGTGCTGTAGTGAAAGGACCTAGGGAATGGATGAGCTCAGGTTGGGCATAAGGACCCAAATCAGCAGAAAACAACCTTCTTCTGCCCAGAATGATTTTTTCAAATAGAGTAGCTCTACAAGCCAGGTCACTATTGCTGGTACAAAGGGAAGCAATAGAATTGCTTTAACAGCAGCCACACACACACAAAAACCATAGAGAGGCAGAAGGAAGGATGGGAATAGTTCCTTTGGCAACAGCAAGCTATTACTAAGTACCTTAGTTGTAACATGAAAACTACATACTGAAAAAAAATAAGCAATGTATGCTCATATTAATTCCCCTGATGCTCAAACCCCCAGAACATACCAGCCAGCCATTATGCACCGAATCCACCTACAGAGGATAGCAATCACTCAGCCAGGGTTTTATTGCAAGCCTTCTTCCCTTTTTCCTCAGGGCTTGTAAGGAGTTTAGGCTACCTAACATCACCTTGAGCTTCAAGAGCCTCAGAAAGCCATATCTGCAGCCCATCATAAAGAGATAACAAGGCATGTTGCTTCTGTAAGGCCCCGCCAGATGCACCTCCTTTTAATTTAAAGTCTTACACCTTCTTTTTAAATCTCTAGCCCAATGACTCGTGTAGTTCTGACTTGTACAGTTAAAAGATTATACTCAGAAATCACAGAAAGTGACAGTACTCTTCAGGCTGAACATAAATGCATAACACCTTTTGGGACCAGCATATGCATAAAATCCTCCTACGTATGCAAAGCATATCGGCAAGTTGTAAACTGGCCAGCTGCTCTCTTATCTGGACCCACATTAGCCCTGCACTGCCTGGGGCTGTGTGTCCTAGTGCCACCTCACCATGTGAAGCCTTGAGTAAGCCACCATCACACTGCTGCTTCACCCCATGCAGGCAGCTAGCCTCCACCGTGCCTGTTTGCACTTTGTGTGTGAGTGAACATCCAATTTACTGGCATGCCACAACAAAAATAATTTAGAGATTTACTAAAAAGGCCAACATTCGAGTAAGGCTACACGTATTAGTCCAAGCTTTCTTAATTACAAGGTTGAAAACCCCCTTGCTTTCTCACACAGAACAGTGATGGGTTTTGCTATTTCATAGCCTTGTTCATTTGGCAGTTGCTGTGCGACTTGTCAATTTTGCTTTCAGGATATTTGGGGAAAGCTTGACATCCCTCTCATAATCAATGTAGCAGTTAACCTCTCATATAACAATACATTTGATACATGCTTGCTCATCTGCACACAATTCCACTTATGAACCTTAATATTGCAGAAAATAGATAAAATTCAAACATCCTCCAGGTTGCCGGTCTGAAATATTGTGCCTTAGGTATAGCAGATGTGGCAGCCACCACGAGCCTCAACATTTTCAGATGCCTGGAAAAAGTACTGTTCTCTATGTGAGTAAAGGACGTACATATCAATCTTCTGACTCTTATTTTTGATTGAGAGGAACAATAAGCCAGGAAGAATAATAATTCTTCAAGACATCTGTTGCACACCACACAGTGAGAGAAAGGAACTGAATGGATTATTTGCCCTGTGCAGCCGAATAAAACAGATCTAGACACACAGCAGACTGGAAACACAGCAGACACGGAGGGAGAATTGCCACCACAAGCTGCTTCTGGCAAGTAAATGCAAGTAAAACCAGAGGAAGGAGAAGACCTAACCCAAGAGAGAGATGACAGAAACGAGCCGGTGGCAAGGAGGATTATTAATTAGTACAAGACCTGGAGTCGGCTAGAAGGACAGTGTCATATATAAAGTTGAATATAAAGAAAAGAGAACTGCTTAACGGAAAGGTGCCTTAACATGCAGAGGTAGAAAAGACAAGTTACATATAGTAAAGCCCCCGCTGTCCTAGCTCCACTTCTGATTAGTCTCCAGATGGGACCCAGGGGTGCAAGCCATGTCAGCAGGGCTCAAAATCAACCCGTGGAACCATCTCATTCACAAAGGCTGAGGCAGCTAGCCGCTAGCTAAAATTTTTCATCGAACCAGCCCCGTCGACGAGCAGATAAGCATTACAGGCTCCAGTATCAGAAGAGTCAGGACCAAGAGGCTTCGGGCAGTTAGGATGAAGCTCCTCGTTGCTGCTGCACTGCCCTTACCCGGCTGTCGCAACAGCTTCTCAGTTGCCTTGATGCCGCTCCCCTGGCCATGAGTTAATCATGAGTTATGCCTTGGGTTTGCGGTGTCTTGATAAAAATGCCCTCTCGTGGTCACTACCATGATTTCCTGAAAGGCCACGCAAAGTCTTGTCTTCCCAGTAAATGGCACTACGTCTGCATCCAACTCCTCGCCGTACTGGCGTGCTTCCTCCGGTACAAGAGGGCAGAGAGCGCCGCGCACAAAGCAGAGCGCGTTAGTCTCTGCGGGGAGTTGAGCTCTCACCTCCAAGAGCAGTAGCCAGAGATCGCTGACTGTGCCTTCTCAAAGAGCTTCGACTAAAAGGAAACCTGCATAAATAATCTGCATAACAGAAAATAAAACTCAGGCCAAAGTTCCCACTTGCATTTGCAAAGTATTTCTGTGAATCCGCATAACCATTTGCTTAAAAAAATCCCAATCACACAAAAAAAGCCGGCACTTTTGTTCCATTTACAGAACTTTGCGGCTTTTTCCAAAAAGTTAACAGAGCTGTTTCAGTTTTTGTTATCGCCTTCTCTTACCTTGTTTACAAAATCATTACAGCAAAAACCAGCAGGTAAACCAATTCAGATTTAATATCACTTCAAAGCTTTTGAGCTACTAGAGACCCATAGCTCAGTAAGCGAGCCACCGAATCTCTTCCCAGCGGCATGGGTGCCGCGTCAGCCCGGTGAGAAGGGAATTCTGTAGCTGGCTGGTTCCAGCAGACCCAGCATGGTAACGGCAGACAGACCTGCCTGAAGTACAGCTAGCTGCTGTGCTTAATTATGATTCATTACGGCCCACCCCCACCTAGACTGCTGCAATTCAGAAATTGGTACTGACGCACACACACGATTCACTTCTGGAGACTTTCGCTGCTGCAAGTCTTTCAAACCGACCCGGCACGCCGAGGGGGGCCGTGGGTCCCAGCGGAAGGTCCTGCCACAAGGAAGGCTGGAATTCCAGCTTCCTTTGCAGATAGCATCCGTCAGCGAGCCGATCGCTGTCTTGCAAATTGCTGGCGCTACCGTTTCACCACCTACGGCTGGTCTCTCGCTCTGCTTGGAGGCTGCTAGGGCTTTGGGGCCGTTCCGGGGCATTTACTGTCCTGCCTGCAGCACAATGGGCTGGTCCCCAGCTGCACGGCAACCCTGTGGTCCATCTGAGCTCTTAACGTGCTTGGGCAACTACATGGGATAGTATCTACGTACTGTTATACAGCCTCTCCGCTTCACAACAGGTGTATGTAGTGCTTACTCCGTCACGCACGTAGCCACCAGCTGCGCAGGCCAGGAACTGTTCGCTGGTGTCACAGCGAGCCACCCAGCGGTGCACCCGTTTCTTCCTGGGGTCCCGCAGCTCTGTACGCTGCAGCTGCCAGTTCTCTTCTTCCAACAGTGGGCAATGTCAATGCTCTCAGGGTGCAAAAAGCCCATTAAGATATAAACCTGAAGTAATTACAGTGTTTCTTCAAAAGTCCCCATCATTTAGTTGCTGTTTTTTTTAAAACTAGAATTTATATCCCTTTTACATACCTTGATTACACATGGTATTGTTCCTGCTTCCTGAATATGCATCTTGAAGCTTCAGTGTCAACATAAATACTGGTACAGCTATGCAATTACAGCACTCTTCCTTCTGGAAATATTCCCAGGACCTATGTCACAAAAACCACTGCGGCAGGTGACCCAGTTACTACAGATTTGGTCAGTTCAGGACTTCGCACTTGCAACACAGTTAAAACCTGACTTGCAAAACAACACTGCTGTAGCTGGTCAAGTGGAAACCATGTGACTTGACATGTTCTTAATTGTAATGTAGACAGAACTTTTCATTTACATAGCCTAGGTCTAACATATACTTCTGTTCTGGTGCCAGAGGACACCAGAAATGTAGGAAGTGAAGAAAAAAAAAAAAACCAACCAACCAAAACAGAAAGGCCGCTTGGATAATTTACTCAGACAATTACTGTCTCATCATTACTATCCCTGCTTGGAAGAATGTTTACTAGTGCCCCTAGAAGATGAATGGAAAAATAAAATTAAATATACAGCTGAATGGAACCACAGAATAAATTATATTTAGCATAGCAATTATAGTTTCTCCCAGACTATATGTATTACGAATAACCTATATTTGTGCGGTCAGCAACCCTGCCTCATAAACATCCCTGTAATTAATTTGAAATAATAAAAAACAGGGGTAAGTACATGTAGTGTTATTTTTGCTCCCTTTAACAGAGTGTTTGGCTCCTTAGCTATAGAGAGAGAGTTGATTCACCACAACTGATGAAGCAGAAATCTCCAGCTAGGAAAGAAAAGGAGGACTCAAGTGTGCCAGGAATGAAGGTGGTGGCAAGAACCTCCTACAGTGATAAAACCCAAATTGATTATGGTTTATGAAAACAAGAAACAGCAAAGTAGCTACTGTTTAACAGGCTAAAGTTGGGGGGGGGGGGGGTTGGGTGTGTGTCCCCTCCCCTTAATAGTGACCACAGCCACTCTATTCTCTAGCAATCCTATCCAGTTCTCCTTTCTTTGGCAATATCATCCCGTTCCTAAGCCTCTAACCCAAAATCCATTCAACTTTTGCAAAAGACACTGGCTGTCTTCTACCCCAGAGCCTTCTAACGCAGTGTGCATAGCAGCACTTTATGAACAGCAGCCTGGTACCCCCATAAATTCCTCCTCTGGCTCAGGAAGATGGAGGGGAGCACCAGAACGCTCTGCGGCTCCCTTTACAAGAGCGTCTTCACCTCTGCTCTAACACACTCAAGCAACAGAGCCTGATCAACAGCTTTATTCAGGAAATCTAGGAGGATTCCCACTCCTAAAGCTGCTGAGAAGGGGTATGTCAACCTCCCTCAGCCTAGTGGTCCCTCCACCTTTGTTTGAGGGGCTTTAAGCAACTCGTTAAGCAATAGCATGTTCTCAGCCCTGGAGGCATGCTCACTGCCCTTGTTCACCACACTGAGCAAGTGCAGATTACAGGAATAAGTTTATTAAATGTGGGGCCGTGCAATCACATGTTCATAGCAATACAGGAAAGAGTCAAGAACACCATCACACACCTCTCTTACAGGCACAGCTTCCTCTTGGGTTGACTGGAATCATGTCTGAGTGATAAAAATAGGCAGCCCTGCAAACATAACATTCATTTAAGTATCGTAAGGGAGATGGCTACCAGTAACTTGCTGTAAACTCTTATCATTCATTCAGAAAGCTATAACAATGCACCAGTTGACATACATAACATTCATAATTCAACTGTCTCAACTCAGTAGCTGCAATCCTTTCCTAAATAAAAGGATTTGGCTTCTACTGAAGCCAAGAGTAATTTTTAACAGCTGTTCTCAAGGGGCATAATTTGGGGCACGATAATAAAAGAAGTCTGGTATCATGGCTGTGAGTTGGAGGCAAACCCATGGCAACAAGGTGCTACACTGCTCGGTGTTGCAGTACTTAACACATATCTCAGGGATTTGTGTTTTACCAAGCGATGGAGCCTCTCCCATCCATGCAGTTCAACATTATTTTGTGATGCCTAAGGCCTCTGTGGCTTTAACGCATGACCTTTAAGGCACGGAGCCTCCTACACTGAAATGATATCATGGGATATCCAATTTTTCATAACAGTTGACAAGATGCTTCTGCAAAGATTTACTCAATCACTTCAGAGCTATGTTCATCTTACACATAGAAACTCTGGTCAGATGCCACAGCAACTGTTCAGCAGCAGCAAAAGACATCTCTAGCAGAGTGTCTAATCAAGCATCTCTATGAAGACTATATAAAAAGCCACCTACAATTTGGACAGTTAAAATTCCAGTATTTTTGCTTTTTTTTTTTTTTTAAAGGATGTACACTTTGCATCCACTCATTTTCTGTGGAGACTAGTAGTAACTCCTTAGAAAATATGTTTGGGGTTTTTTTGGTTTTTTTACAATTCTACTGTCAGGAACTACTAGGATCCCCCCTTACCAACCTCACCCACCCCCACAGCTGTAAGCTATAAGAACTTACCCCTCAGCACTTAGTAGGGCGTTAACTTGTCCTATGGCACTGCATTTTTTGCTCAAATTCTTAGCGAGGCTTTTTTGTAAAGAACCAAAAATAAGCAAGAAAAAAAATCAATGATTATTCTTTTCTTCTTAAGAAGGTAACCAAGGTCTGAAAGGAAAAGTTGTTTAATTTGCAAACTTATAAAAAAGCAACAAGAAAGAACAGTGGGCTATCACATATGTGGTGGCTCAAGAATCAGCTGTCGGTTTCAGTTCTAGCCTCTGGAGATACAACAGCCCTTAGCTGGACGCAGTAACTCTTCTGTACCGGGAATCCCCATGGCAAGCATGGACAACACCACTCTGAAGAAAAAGGGTCAAGCACCACAAATCTCACACGTTCAGGGAATTTGGCTTCAGTTTCTGGTATCAGCCACAAAATTTCTGTCTGACCCTTTTTGTAAATTGTTAATCTCAATGTCTTAGATACCTTATCTGTTAAAGCAGGTATTTAAAAAGAAACCTTCTCAGAGACCTTGTGAAGAATTAAGTAGTGTTGAAAAAGAATGTGACATGGTGTCAGGGGAAGCCTTGGCACAACAGTACCAAAACTGAAGGCAAATTAGGAAGTTTTGGCGGGCACCCTGGTTCATCCTCTGGCCAATTATTTCAGATGGGAAATCTTAAACATTTCTGTTAGTGGCACCCATTATTTAACAAATATAAGGGCACCCCATGTTTCTCAACAAAAGATCTCCTTAATAAGTCGTTGAAAAGCAGAGCAATCTAAGCTGAAGGAATGGTGACTGAGAAAAACCCAGGTTCACTTACAAGCAGGAGCTGATGAGATAATGCAGTCTGCCTTAGGAGTCACCAAGAACCTGCGGTTAGTTTCTGTACTGAAGCCTTAAACTTTTCTAAGTAGTTGCTTTGCTTTTATTTGACGTGTTTAGACCTTCACACAAGGACACACAGAAGTGCAGCAGGGTTTCCCCACTGACATCACAGCCACCGAAATCAGGGATGACCTTTAAGGCTGAACACACACCAGATTTGGGTCTGAACATACAAACCTCTATCTGAGCTCCACGGTTGGGCTTCTGGCCAATCCATCTCAGCTTACTTGTTACTGAAAGGTGAACTGAAAACAGCTTTAAATAACTGTGGAGAAAATTGAGATATTACCTTTACTGAATTTTCCCCACTTGAGGTCACAACACGTAAGAATGAGAGAGAATATTAACACACTTTTGATTACTTGTGTCTGTAAGAGAAATATAATTCAGTAAACAGTTTTAGAATTTTACAGGCATGTGCCAAATATTTACCCTGAATTACAGAAAAGTAAACATCTCCGTACTTCTGCAATTTACCATTTGGTGTAACCCAGTGATTTAGTGGGTGAACAGGGGATTCCCTTGCCTTCTCATCACTAGGACTTCACTGTTTGCAACATAGTCCTTTTCCTCAAAATGCAACTCCCAGAGGCATATTTGTGTCCTGTTTGTTTTCAGTAATTAAATTACTGCAAACCATCACTGTACAAAAATGTACTGTATCCATGATCTTCCTATTGTTCATAGTTTCACAAGTTCTTTTTTTTTTGTTTGTTTTTGTTTTTGTTTTAAGGCATGGAACGAAACCTGCACTGGGTTGCTTTACAGACTCTACCAAGAGCTGATATCCTACGTAGCAGAGAAGCTACAGTATTGGTAAAGACCTGTAAAAGATGGTAAAGACACTCAAAATGAGTGGGGACAATGAACATACAAATAACACATAATAAATAAATTAACCTAGATAAATACCACCTAGACAAAACGAGACATGAAGGTAATGCCCAGCTGCAAGTCTTGCAAGAAATACTTACAGACTTCTGGTTTCTTACATACGTTTGAGGAGCAGGACCAGCTTTCGGTTTCCCGACAGTCTTAGTGCCTGTCTCATTTGGGAAAGCAGAAAGCAAGTAACCTAAAATAGCTATTGCTTCCTTAGCTTAATCCTTAGAAATCCCTGTTGTGTTGCTCACAATGACAGGTTTACGTCCTTCTGCTCAAGCAGTAGGAAGAGCTGTACAAACCAAAACGTAAGTTCGGTATCAAAAAAATAAGAGACAAAAACCTACCCAACAAACATCGCAATAAACACACTAAAGCCGTGCTGAAGGCATACAGCCAAGCACTCACACATCAAGTGATTCACAAAACCTCAGCTGTTTTTCTGTGTACACACACTCAGATATAGTGTTTATGATAACTTTCTGTTCTTGCCAAGTGACCACACAGGAAAAACAAAGCAGAATTAAAACTGCAGGTGACAAAATTTCTAGCATTTTCTAGCTTTAGTTAATGCTGTAGCAAGTAGGTACTACGCTTTATTTTTGTCATATTACCATCAACACACTTTGTTGGTTATGGCTCGTCAACACTTCCTATTTTAAGTGCACATTTTCAGTCACTCCAAGTTTGCCAAAAACTTCTTCAGCATATGATTACACATACTGCACCTCCAGCTGATTTTTAGGAAAAGCAGAACAGAAATGACTCAGTCATTTCTAAGAATGATCATGGGGAACATATGCCGCTTTAATTATATTTAAACAATTCGTAAAACTTTGATTAAGAAACTCATAACTTCTTCACATTTCAGAAAGAGGGACATGAAATTTAGCACAGAGGCTGTGCTGGTGTCACTACCGGACTTTTTGCTCTTCCTTTGAAAAACACACACACATATCTGGGCACGAATTGAACCTTTGCAAACATTGGAGTTACACACGCTTGCTAGACCTGCTTAAGTAGCCAAAATTTTCAGCTTTCTCTCCACTGCACATCCTGGGGAGAGTGAGCTGGATGGTCCCCTGGTCGCCAGGCTGCCACACACTAGAACTGAAACAGGGTAGGTTATTTCGCCTCAGGTTTCAGGACTCCTGGGATTTTTCACTCCATCAGCACAGAGCACAGTACCACCCTGTTCAAACACAGAAGAATTTGGGTGAGAAAGGAGGATGCGAGTTACCATAGAGAAAGGAGGAGAGGCGAGAGTCCAGGATCAGATGAGGCATGAATAAGGAACAAGTTTAGGTGAGGAGAGCAGGATGATTCAGACAGGGTCTTCCCAGCAAAGAGGAACCACCCAAGGACAAGTCCCAGTTTGATGTTCTGTCAGTTTCTCAAAGGTCAGATAGTTGAGAGATCAGCAGGCTGAATCTTCTGGAACAACAGAAAAATCAGCCCCCACGCTGCTGTTTTGCCAAGATCCTCCCTCCCCCCCGAAACCCACCCGAAGTCCAGCAGCCTGGAGCCCTGAGCCCTTGGGCCGCGCTCCGAGCTTGGCACCCAGGGGTGGATGGCGGCTGAGGGAACCCTCGGCCACAGGGAAGGGGGTCCATGATGGCCAGCAGGGACCACCCAACAGCCCACCGGCTCCGGCCTGGAGAGCACCCCACTGTACGCTGCCGAGCGGGGCCTGGCCCAGCAGGATTTGAGGGGAGGCAGAGCAGCAGCGCAGGGGAGGGGGCTGCGGCGGTTGCCCCGGCCAGCGGGCAGGGGCCCAGCAGCCGCGCAGGGCCGCAGCGGTGTTGCCGCCCGGCCGGCCCGAGCACCGCGGCGGGACAGCCATGTGCCAGCACCATCACAGCACACGCAGCCCTCGGGCCCAGCCCGCCCGGGCCCTACGGCAGCAAAGCCTCGCCACAGCAACCCGTGCCCCCTCACCTCTCCCCGCTGGGGAAGGGCACGCAGCCCCACAGCCACGCTGCCGGGGGAAGGGCCAGGGGCCAGGGTGGCAGCCCACAGCGGGGTCCTGCCGGAGGGGAAGAGACCGGTTTTCCCAGCAGCGGGGTACTGCTCAGCGGGAGGTGCTCCCTACAGCCACTTGTTTTCCTTTGCGGACCAGGCACCGAGTGCCTCTGATACCAGAAATACTTTTTAAAAAAATTAGATGTCTATAAATAATAACATCTCCAGCCCAGGGTGATTAGTAGTCCCTCGGCTGCACGCAGATACGCAGCACGCTACAAACACAGCTCCTCGTTTACTGGAATAATGCACAAGGCCAGACTTTTTATAAGAAGTGTGATGAGGTAATGATAAAAACACAGCCAGGACTTTTTGCTTGTGTTTTTAGGCTAAACAGCTTATGTCACTAAGTATTACACAGAGGCAGTATTAATAGTGCCCCTCCCTCCAAAGTCAAG
>JAVJGJ010000032.1:4267476-4286169 GCA_035590215.1 Microhierax caerulescens | reverse complement strand
GAAGGCAAAAAGTAACTCAAAAAACTGTCAAGAGTGGTTCCAAAGAATGTTTATCAACACAGTGATAGGTGCTTTATATATATAAATACAAAATATATACTATACAGTATATATATTATATACTATATAGTATAGTGTATATATACACTATATATTATGTATAATATGCAATATATTATATATACTGTATATTATACAGTGTATATATAATCTATTATATATTAAGAGTATATTACATATATATTATCTATAAAATATATATATATTTTACAGATAATATATATGTAATAAGCCTTAGCTTCAACAGGGGTATCCATTACAACAGCATCAGCGCATGTAACTTCATGTTACCTGTTTCTTTGCTTATACTTAACAAGTAAAACTACAGGAGATGTTACTTCCTGCAGTGGAATTTCTTGCCCAAAGTTACTAACCATAAACCATTTCAATACAGAACCGCTCCTCTTTAAGGAATTCAATCACGCATCCCTCACCTCTTCCACCTGGACCTCCGAGCCGTACATACAGCGATCAGCTAAGCAAGCAGGTGGAAAATGGCAAAGTTTGCAGGAAGTCTGATATCAGAGACTCCCTCACTGAGTCTGTAAGTGTGAGTAACTCTCCTTGCAATCACTTTAACAGAGGACTCACTCCATAAAGAACGGAAAACATTTAATTTAAAACAATTAATAACATTGAATTTTATTGAAGTTTGAACTTTACTTTAAAAAAATGAGATCTAAGCTGAATAATCCTGGGGCAGTATCAAACTTCTGCAACATCCAGGGAAACTCCAGAACAGTGATGTCATGCTGCACTGGGTCAATCGTTGAATTAAAACAAAATGTGTTCACACCTATGCTGAATCAAATCCAAGAAACTAGTAGCCTACATTCTTCCTAAATATTCTTCCTAAAAACCCTAAGAGGGAGACAGGAAAAAAAAAAAAGAAAAGAAAAGAAAAGAAAAAAATTAAGACCAATTAGAAGATAACTGTAAAGCAAGTATCTGTGTAAAGTCATATACTTTGATACCCATTAGCTATGTCTGTTTGAGACTAGTTGCAAACATGCACATGATGACATAAAGTTTAAGGACAAAACAGACTTTAACAGTCTTTGAATGCCCAAGCGGGAGAATTTGTTTAAAAGCATGGTAATATTACCAGGTTGTGGACTATCACAAAACACTTTGCATATTTGCTTTGCTGTTTATCTTACCACCTACTTCAGTTTTAATTACTCCAAATTCACGATGGATTTTTATTTACACAGGTGCTGAAGTTGTATATATATATACTGTAACTAGTATACAGACCTGACAATATTTGAGTACCATGGTTACCTCAGTTTTGTGACCTGTATTAAAACCATTTTATAAACTCAAGGTGCAGTCCTGCTAAAAGCTACCTAAGTAACATGGCTGGTTTCTTAATTTTAACCAGTGGCTAAACCTAAGCCTTGCAGTCTAAGTTTTAGGAGGAAAAAGAACATGACCTTTCAAACCCACTGAGGCCAATGTTCTAAGATTTAAACTGCACTGGAAGCAAGCTGGACGCAAGCTGGAAGCCAGAGGCCATAAGGAAAAAAAAACCAAAGTATGTTGTGTAACAGTCATACCTTCTCCACAAGTTTGGAATAGGAGCAGTAGGGGAAGTGCTAGAGAACAAAGCCCTTACAAGAGACGTGCCTCTTCGTACTCCTTCGGTTATTGTCCCTAGGGATTTGGGAGGATGCTTAAAATGATTAGAGCTCAGAATTGCTGTTTAAGCCAAATAACTCCTTTTAAAAGATTTCAGGGATACCTGTTATCCATCCACACAGAGCTGGGGCTTCAGATGTCAACACAGTTAGCAAACCGCACTATTCAGAGGGTGTTAATTCAAAACCTGGAAATCCTAGAAGCAGGAAAGCAGTGTCCCCAGTCCCCTCAAGTTTACTCTAGTGTGACATTACAATTTTGAAGAACATATTTTTTGCGGCAGTGCCCCACATTTGGTTTAGTTTGTTGGGTTTCTTTAAGCAGATCCCATCTGAGTTAAAAAAAGGAGAGACTGAAGATTTTAAATTTCTCTTTGGAAGATAGTATTTTATAGTACATACAAAAATACTCTGGAAAAAATACAACTTCATTTACAAAATTGCCAAGTGATAAGGAAATTACAATAGTGAGATAGCATAACATTTGTTTCATATGATCAGAATTTCTCCCAACCCCTAAAAAACCCAAACACATTTGCCTGGGTAAGCAGTGTTATCAGTTTACAGGACTGGTCTTAAGACCTACAAGTTTTCATGTAGCCATTTAGAACAGCTTTCAGGGTTTATCTGAGACCACTTTCTGCACGCTGGTTGCTTTCAGGACCGCAGCTTGCAGATGGGTAGCAGTGTCACAATATTTAATTGCATCTTCAGCTGTGTCTTCCAAGTTTAGCTTTTCTACTACCCAGTGACAACAAAAAAACCCTCACGTCTCATGCTGGAGCAGTCTTAAGACAAAAAAAATCACCACATAACATGGCATGGGACATGTCTATCATCTCCACATCTTGGTAGCATCCTCTGCTGCATTTCCTTCAATATTTAAATTATTTATGGGCCTCCATGGGAGGCAACACTTGTGCAGTGCATGACTGTGCTAGACAGTGGAAATCCACTCGCTGAGGAAGCTGAGAACCATTGTGGTAGATACACAGGATTGCACGCACCGAACGGGAAAATAATTTAAGATAAGAACAATATATGCACACGAACAAGGAAGGCACAAATTAATACAAACACATTCATATACACTTGAAACCAGACTGGTTGCAGTGACTGGTTAACCCTGTTTACATACATTCTGAATCCAGGTCACAGGACAGGTTGATTTTGTGGCTTTTTCAAAAGCTGTTTCAGTTAGTGACAGTTAAGACTTTAAGAACAAAAGACTAATAAGGATAACTTACAAGACAATGCAAAGAGTAGTTCAAAAGGAAGGAAGCATCTAACAATGCTGTAAAATAAGACCATGATTTTTGACTTGCCAACTGCAGTACGGCAACAGTAACCTTCCATACTCTGTTGGTAACTACAGTACACATTGATAATCTGGAACACTGTAAGCGAGTAATTTCTTTACCTGAAGAAATACCAACTATCTACTAAGGGTAACTTTGATGACTTTTCTAGCAACATTAATACTATTTTCTGGAACAGGAGATGAGGAATCTGGTAGTTCTTTACTGGAAAGCCTCTACAACACAAAAAGATGTCACAGGGGAAAAAAAGTTTTAAATTCATTAATTCAGAAGTAGCAGCAGATCAACCCTTTCCTAGTTGAATGTAACATTCTTTATGTACCAAAACAGTACGGCCCAAACCCAAACATTTACAGAGAAGTATTTGTTTCACCACACCACTTGTTTAGTTACCACCAGTTTACAGAGCAAGAGCATTTTCCCCTCTGCACACTTCTTTCCTGGCATCAACTGAGAGAATTATATTCCTGAGTGGGGCAAGTAAGTTGCAAGTTGCTCAGCAGCATAGGAGAGGAAGCTACCATTGTTCTCAGATCCATGGATCAGGAAAAGAGAGTGCCTCTGCTGTCCAGATTACTTCCAGTGTTATAACCCTCCATTTCACAACATTTTACATGATACAGAAGAGTTAAAGCCACTTATACACTTCAAAACTTCCAAGTAACATTACAGAAATCAGGATACAAGTATTTAAGAGCTCAGATTGCTTTGTGAAAGATCTGCAAGGAGTACAGATTTTTTGCTTCAGAGAAAAGGCTAACTCAGGAAACAAACTGTGTCAGTGTTTGAGTACATGGGTTTTCAAGTCTAATAACTTGGAAACTTTGGCTTCACTTCTTTGATTAAAGCTGGAATGTCATTGTTCAGCTATTCAGTTTGATGGAAGCATGACAAGCAGAAGCTTACCAACTACTTCAAACCACCAAGTTTACGCATTAGTAGTACATACATCTATATACATGAAATGAAAATTCTAGTTTTGCTTTACCTATGAACACAAAGGCACAATAAATAATACCTGTGATCTTGTGTTGTTAACAAATGGAATCTGCATGGCTTTTCTTCCAAGGCCACCCTAAAAAAAACAAACATAAGGGATTAATGAGGCAGTACTGTCAAATTCACAACTTGAGAAACAACAAGGTCTGGCAGCTAGGATACTTAACAACTAAATACATACATGCATTGACAACCTCCACTTTTTTTTTTTTTTAAGCCCTATAAGCACACACACAGTGTTTCAGGTATCTCTCTCAACTTTCACTTTACTAACAAGACCATATCTTGATTTGAGGGTGTGCCCTCAAAAGTTTATGCTTCAGTGACAAGCTACACTAAAATAAAGCTCTTTATCCTCCCTTTGAGAAGCCAAATGCTTTAGTCTTTGTAGTAGTTTTAGTTCACATCAAGCGGTCTAAAAAAATAAAATAAAATCTAATTTCAAGCATGGCAAGAAGCTAGATACTACCAAATCATGTATAGCAACATTTAAAATATAAGTCATACAGGTGTAATACTTGGGAATAGAAAGACTGAAGTTAAACTAAAAAGCATATTTCAATTTACATCAAAAAATGTGTACAGTATTATATGTGGTAGCCTAGACACTAGAACAGCCCATTCAGCTTTTCAGTTAGCCCACTGAGAAATACCACTTCAAAATTACATTTTCCGTAGATCTTCTGACATCTCCTGAATTGCCAGCATCTTTGAACACACAGTCCCTTCCGGTTAACTGCAAGAACAGAATACAGAGACTCAAAATAATTGCTATACTAAAGTTACCTTCATATTTGGGTACAGCTTCCAGTCAACATGTTAAACATATTAGTGGCCATTCTTAACACAACATTTAGACAAGACTACCATTACCACACAGGAATCTCAAGCCTCTCAAAAAGTCTTACTACCCAAACCTTGAAATCTGTACTTGAAATATTCAATACTAAGATAAGAGTTCCACAAGTGGATTCTTTACAAGTGTCAAAATTGAGGTTTTTCTAGTTATTCTTTGCCTCTGCCTCAAATCAGAGGTCAAGCCACAAGAACAGCTATTTAAGAAGATTTATATATAGCAATAAAACAAATCAAACATTAATCTAAAGCTTTCACAAAACCAAGATTTAACAGACAGATCCACACTGTCTTTTCAGCAGTGGACGACCTATTGCGTAGGCTGCTGATTTCTAAAGCAGCAAAACTTTCAATAGGCGTTCAGAAATCATCTGCCAGAACAAGATTAGCTCATGCTTTTGTATTTATATCCTCTTCATTTTGAGAGAAGTTTTTTTAAAATTTTGTGAAGCGCTTCCAAATAAGTCAGTTCATTCCATAATTGGTCACTGCAGTAATATGTAAATACAGTAGTATCTAGAGACCCTGCCACTGGACCAGAAACAGTGTAGTCACTAGTACCAGATTTCAGAAAAAAAATAGTTGTTTAATAGCTGTACATTATATTCAAGACAATTTCTCATACCTATATCCTAGTAAAACCATCATCACGCTTAAATTTAGATTCCTGGTTCTGTTGGAGATGCATATATGCATTTCTTCTCAGTTATTTAATTCATTCTACATCAATAATTAATACTACTTGAAACCCTCCCTGGCCTAGACCCCCTTCATTACCTTGTCTCCACCTATTGCTTTTTTGGGGTATTCTTTTGACATAGGTGAATAATATCCCTTAGAGTTCTGTGAATAAGGCCGTTTAGGCATAGCATTATTAGGATCTGTAATTGGAGTCCTGCTGAATTCATGCTGTCCTTTGACAAAACATGCTCTGAGTTGAGAAGTTTCGTTATGTCCTGGAGTGGTGGAACCAGCTGGAGGTCCTGATGCTCTTACTGCAGCTGCAGCCTCCATTTCTGTGGGAGACAGAGAGCTTTTAGTTTGGCCATGAGGTTAGACTGCATTCCACTCACTATTTCAATACATACTTGAGTCAACAACAGGAGTGAAGGGTCCCTTAGTCACTGACGATGAAAATTCACAAGGTATCTTTTGATCACCAGCACCATTACGTCTGTGATACACATCATATCTGTAAAAGTCAGATGCTAGAGTCATAAAATGCTAGTTTGCCAAGTGCTATACATTTCATTTCCAGAAAGTACATGCAAGACAAATGTCTACCCTCTTAGCTCATTGTCACAAGTCTACTAAACAACAAACTCACAGGCAATCTAGCACAGTATTTTCATTTTGCTGAACGTCAGACCACAAATGTATACTTAAGTGTTTTCTTTAGCGAGTCTCTATGTACCAGTATTGTTTTGCAGCTTAGTCCATTCATCAAAAGCAGCACAGAGTGCTAGATTTATCTGTTCTATCCATACCGGCACTTTTTTTTATGCTACTCCTACAGCATCAAAAAGCCTGAACACAGCAGGCATTACCCATTTGGTAATATTGGGCTATTACTCTCAAGATTACATATTCCTCCTGTGCTGAAGTAGCTTCTGGACAAGCAGACTTCCCCAGAAGCGAAAAACTTTTCCCACCCAAGATCTCATACCCCCCCACTAAGTCAGCAGCAGCTCCAGTGTTTCTGTGATCAAGATCTGCACTTTGTTAGAAATCCTGCTTGGCATCAACCATACTTTTTGTTAGAAAGAATGGTTACCTACACATAAAATACTCCGGCTTCAAGTTACACACTAACCTAAGGGGATTTATATTTAAGACCAAATAATTTCTCTGATATCAAGTTGTTCTTCATTCCTACGTGTTAACGTATGTTTGATTTCATCAAAGTTTTCTTTAACCTGTCTCCCCCCCCTTGTGCCCAAAGGAGATGCCAGCTTTGCTCCTGAAGCCATTAGAGCCCTCCACGTGCTTACAATCCACAGATTCCAACAAGAAATCCTAGACTTCATTGACATCGTGAGTCAGTTAAAAGCAGCAGCTTCACAGTTCTAAGGTTATGGTGCTAACCTTGGTGCCTCTGCTGGAGAAGTGTCCCATTTAGATATCCTATTGAATGAAAAGGGGTATTTTGGTGTCCTGATGTCCATGTTTCTGGAACTGTCCAAACAGCTTCCATCTGAAGAATTCGTTTTGTACTGAAGCCCATACATATTTTGATTGTAAATCGTCACACTTTGCTGTAATCACAGTTAAAATAATTAAGTCTTTCAGTAATTGTTAAAGCAAAGAAAATATTGCTTGAAGAGCCAAATGTGTATCATACCTTCTTTTTTTTCTGTAAGGCCTCTGCAGGCAGAAAATAGTGGAGATGCTTTTTCTTCACATAAGTTGCCTCAATTTTCATATCTTCCTTCAGCACATTGAGGTTGCTAGCATGCCTGTAAACTAATATGGAATTGTGTTGCAGCTTAGTGGGGACATTTGCATTAGGTATTCAAAGTTACTTATGTTTTCTTTAGAAAATCTGTTTCATTGTGTCAAAATAGTATGCTTTTTAAAGCTAATCTTCTATATGTTGCTCTCTATAGAAATACCTAATAGCTAATACCAGAAGAAAGTACAACTCACTTCATGAAACAACTTTCACTAGAATAAAAAGAAGAAACCTTACAAGACCAGAACAAAATAGAAGCTTACCTGTATTTGTGAATGACTGTATGACGTATGTTAAATCAATATTAACACCTTCCGGATTGTCCGCTTTCTTAAATATGATTCCAATGAACCACATTGACACATATCTGTTCCTAAAAAGACAGATTCACAAATTATCATTGATGCACAGATGGCAGTTATTTGGATGCTAGGAGCTACTCTCAACAAGGGATTAAGCAAAACAGTTCGCAGCTACACAGCAGTTAAAGAGTAGAGTCAGCCCAAACTGGAGTTCTCAGAGTACTTTTCCGAAGTTCTCCCTTCTTTGAAAAGATTTCACAGGCTCAGAACTTATGTGTTAGAGCACATGCCTACAAAACTGAACATCTCTCACAGACGAGCTGAGGTGAATGCATATAAAGAAGTTACAAAACATTGACCAAACTGTATTTCAGAAAAGTAACGAAACTCACCGTGTATAGGGTTCTTGCTTGCCAGGGAAAGACTGTGGCTTTACATGTGCAATAGTTACAAATTCATTCCTCTCCAAGTTTCCAACCAGCATACGAATTTTAGATTCAACAAGGCCAGCCCTAGTAAGAACAAGAGTAGTTTACTCATTTTTAACTGCATCCAGCAGAGTAGTTATATGCTAGCCAATACTGGCTAACCAATCAATAAGTGGTAAGTTTCATTCAGCTGAGCAGATATGCGTTTTTATATCTTGCTCACTGTAGTTTGAGATGTTTCTGCATGACATTTGTGCTTTAAAATTTCCAAAGACAGAGGCGAGTAATTTTAACTTGTACTCTTAACAGTTCAGATACAACACTTCAGCCTACAAGCAATGATGAAAATATCAACAAGAAGCAGATCCCAGCACCTTGGCTGCATTTTGAAGTGCTGCAAAACTTCTTTTTACCCCAAAGATCAAAAAGAGCAGTTTATAGAAGGCTCAAGAACAACCATTCAATTACACCTGTGTAAAGGTGCAATTCTCCCTGCAGACTGATCAGTGAAAAGATTTTTACCTTATATCAGCCAAACTGAAAAATACAGGTCCTTCCTTTTGTTTTGTTCCATAACAAATGATCTAGTCACTGTCTCATCAGAAGCTTCCCCAAGAAATGAATCATGACCATGAAGGCTTTTCATTTAAATAAAGTACTAGCATTTTACCCTTTCATGTAAAACACCGCTAACTTAGACAGCAGTCAGAAATCGGTATCTTCTTCAGAAGTATCTTATGGCGATGAACAACCGACATGCTATCTATTCCTAAATCCATTCAAGAGCTGGTGAACTAAACCTGTTCTTACAGCCAACCCAAGCAAGTTTATCTTCTTCCCAGATGCTACACTGAGCGCCATCTGCCTTCTGTCACTGCAAAAACATCACCTTTTACTGGAGCCAGAACTTCCCTCATCTTTCCTGTGAGATACAATAAGCTAAGCCCTCTGCCCGTAACTCCTGGCAAGAGTTACAGTGGCTGTGCCTGACTGCGACTGACATCAAACTGTAGCTGATACAATTTTTAAGTGAGCGTATCAGGTAACATCTTTTACCTGAACTTTCTATTAGAGCTATTTTAAACATTAAGCAAGCTGTCTTTTAGAGATAGCACAAGAAACACATTATTTACCTTAAAGCACAAGCCAAACTTTGAAGTATAACCAAGGTGCCCTCAGAGCTGGGCTCTGTTACACAGAGCTATTTTGCTTCCTTACTTGAGCAAAGCAGGCAAAGTACCCACTTCTCAAGAACACGTGTGTGTGTGGTCTGACCTTCAGGCGCATGCACTGAACTAACCCTCTGTTCCTTCTCATTGTGATTCAGATCTTTAGGTTAACTTCTTAAACAGCAAGATTTATGTTAAAAGCTTTCTTGTGAAGGGAAGGTAATTTTGCCGATGAACTGTCTGCTTCATTTGGTGTTCCAAGCCTAACTGCACAGTTTAATACTTCATTTGTTAATACAGTTAACAATAAACCGCAACATTGAATTGTGTTTCACTTATGCACTGAATCCACATTTAAAGCAAGACTTACCACTTCAAGCCATGCTCTTCCGAAGAGGCACTAGCAGTAAGCACAATATAATGTCTAGAAGAAAAGGAAAACGAATATACTAGCTGAGGACTTGATATCAAGTGAAACCAGAACTACCTTAAGTGTATAGGATATGAATTCCAGACAAAGCAGATTGTATCCTTTATTCAGCACGGTATTAACTGAAGAAAAAACGATTACAACTTTTAGAATTGTGTTCTGCTACATTCTGAGTATCATAGTTGATTTTTTCTAATAAACAGTGTCAGTGGCATAACACATACAGGTTTTTTATCTTCCCTATACCTATCCTTACCAAAATTCATTACTACCTCCAGTTTCTGAAAAACAAACATTAATGCCATCTTCTATTTAGAATGCAAGTTAAAACTCACTATGCTAATAATTAAGCAATGTCAAGTTCAGACAACAGGTTTCATACATACTTGTACTTCTGAAAGAAGTTCAGTGGTTCAAAGAGCTTTGACCAGTCCGCTTTTCCTTGGAGAATCTCATTTGTAACTGCAAGACCTAGAATTAAGGTTGAAAACCTTATTACCATTTAATTCTTAAGACTAGCAGGGTATAATATAAACTTCACAAGATAAGGGTTTTGAACAGTAATTGCCAGATCAAAAAGCAGAAATTCCGTTGACACAATGCAGGTCTGCTACAACAGTTCATTGTAAAACTGGTCCCTTAGTCTGCAACAGGCGTACTTCCCAGAGACCTATCCTACCTAACAGGGCAGGACACCTGACAGAATATAACCAATGCAGACAATGTGATTTCATAGCAAGAATTACGCTTTTTGATCAGTTAATAAGCATGAAGAGAACTTTACCATGTTTGAGCTCCTCTATCATTACCGCTCGTGTTGACACAGACACATTGTATGTAGAGTTCTGCTGTGGGTAGGCAGGTGTGATGATAGGCATTACGTGATAACGGTCCGAGGGGTTCACCTAGGATATTAAACATTTTTTGCTTAGTATCAGTTCAAGTTAGAAGAAAGTTTAAAGGTTTCCAAATTCAATGTCTACATACCCTAGGGTCCCATATTGGTAAATTAAGGTTGCTCTCTTCAGGTTGTTTCAGCATTACAGGATTTGGCCATTCCCTACAAAGAAAAGCCAGTAACTAACTGTCCATTCAAAGTGCTGCCATGTAATTCAGGGTAGGATTGAACGCTGTCAATGTAAATCTTATAGAGATAATGACCTCTAAAGTGTTAATGCTTTATGCTAATTGAAACAAACAATAGCTCTTACCATTTTGAAAAAACCAAGAAGAACTTGTTCAGAAGTGTAGAAGGCAAAGCATTTGGGTAGAGTTGACATGTTCTTGCTACTAGCATGGCCCAGGAAACTCCGCCAAGAAATCCCAGAATGTTGGAGTAAATGCCACGCTCTAGAAGGGATACGTTGTTGTTAGCCTGTGGTCTTTCAATACCCAAGTATATTCCTTTAAATTTACCAACTTCACTATCTATAGCATATTTAATGCACTTCAGACTCAAAGTCAGTTACTTTTGCAGTGCAACAAGGCCAAAATGGCTGGTCCTTACAGGGATGAGGAGAAGAATCATTACTGCATCACTTCCCAAAATACTGTTACTCTGACATTTACCACACTGCCACAGCTCCTCCTTCACTCCAATTTCACTTAAGAAAATTTCTGCTGTTCTTCTAGCACCTGCTCTAGCCACATGTGCAAATGGTATTTTCTTATTACTTACGTATTGAGTTTTATACTTGGCATTTTTATAATTTCTAATCATGTTCCTGATAAGCAACGCAGCACCTTGTGCTGAAGGCACTCCCCTCTTCTCCCTCCTCTACATCCGCTTACACAAAGTGCCACACAATCTACCGCATAGACAGACCTCGCATCTACCCCAAAATGCAGGGTTTAGTTTAATAACTGTCATTTAATCAACTATCCAAAGCTGAAGTACTTTTAATGGTCTGTTTTCAAGATGATGCACCTCTGAAAAGTTTAAAGATTGGGAATAAATACATTACTCACGTTTGGCCCACAGTTTAATTGCACGGAGTGTGAGCCGGAAGTTATCTTTATTTGGCACTAGATTTAGTATTTCATCAGTAACCCTGCAACCTGTAAGAAAAGAAGTTGAAGTACAGAACTACCTAGTAACAGGTACAAGTCAGCTTGATACTACACTTGATCCGTATCTTACAGTTTATCATTCAAGTCTGTGATAACATATTTGGATTACTTGCTTTGGATTACCTTAAAAATAATAGATTACACCTTACTTTCAGTATCACTTCAGTTAACTGGTGCCCTCAACACCTTTTTCGTAGTTTAGACGGCAGTCAACAATTTTTAATAAGGCCTTTTCACAGGATTCCAAAAGCTAGGGCTGTTTTGACAGCCAGGAACAATTAAACCAGTCAGCGTTAAACAGTGAGCAAGTTAGGCTTCAGGTATTTTAAATATCTTTTTTTATGAACTATCACACATTATTCTCTATCAAACCCTCTGCCTATTCACCTGAAGCAGTGTCTGTGGCAAATTAAAACAGTGCACACACCCTGATCAAAGGAACGTGAAATAAAGGTCTATCTAAACACACAACTCCTTGAAACATCTAACAACTCACCACCTCTTCAGGTCTTAAGTATACATGAGATCAGTTTCTGCATCTTGTACAGAAACTCAGGCCTTCTACGCAAATTCTAACAACACTTTCTTTCTAAAGATTTGTAAATATGCCTACCATTTAGGCTCCGTATACATCTTATATCCAGGCTTCTCAGATGCGAGTCATCTCTGAGATCAAGATTGTCAGAAACGGTCGGCACTAGCAGTCTCGCAAACACAAGGTCAATCTTAAAAGGAAAAAAAGTGCCAATCATCAGTTAAAATGCCATACTACTTGTGAACAGCACACTAGCGGGGAATAGTTAATACTCAAAAGAGTACTTAATATTTAGATTTAGAATTGCATGACTATAGATACACCTCCCAAGAGATTTATTTGTCAGAAAACTCGAGAAAATTGCTAGGAGTTCTGTATTTTATTTACTAAACCTTCATAGCATCACTCCTTTTTAAGCTAGGGAAAGGAAGGGGTTTTTTGAAGTTGAAAAGATTACTCCAAACTTAGAATTTCCATTAAAAAGGAACTTAGAATTAATCATGGCATTAAGATACAAGCTTGTTCACCTCAGCTACACTTCAGCAACGGAGAGAGCATTTTCTTTAAGCAGTAAGCCCTTTTGATCCTGAAGTACCTGGGTTTTAGTACAGTCTGAGGCAAGAAAATTATTCTGTGAATGTCTGTACCAGATAAAGGCCACAGAAAGGTCATTGTCTTCATGACCGTGATACCAAGCAGTAACTTGCTTAGGTACTACAGCACGCAGGTCTTTGTTCACTGTATAAGATGTATTCAAGATACAGGGACTCCCGCAGCTGACAAATGCAGGCAGGAATCATGAGTACTTTTGCTTTTAATTTTCCAGATCTTTGTCTCGTGACCACTTCATTCTTCATTTGCAGCAAAACATTTTGTCTGCTTACATGGTTCATACAGTGAACAACGCTACACACATCCCGCTGTAGAAAGCTAGCTTGTCCGAGCTAAGATGACTTAGCCAGGACACTGCCCTTACTCCTTACTCTGCACGATCCTTGTGAGATAAATGCTGTTGAAGCAGGGCACCCTGGTCTACAGCACAGGTTTAGAAAAAATATGTCCCTCATGTTCCCCTGCCTGCCAGGCTGCCCAGGGGCTTATGCCGTCATAAGCTCCCATTTTATTCCAGAGCCTTCTGGGATAGGTTGTGGTCAGGCTGTTTAATTACAGCTTCCTGGATACATTGTCAGGTACCAATAACCTTGTAATATATCACAGTCACAGGTCCCTGGAAAAGTTATCCTACTCCAAAGCAAGAAAAAACAATTTCTTGTTTAAAGAAAAAGAACAAAATTCTTACCTCAATGCCATCGAACTCGAATTTGACAACAGGTACATAGGCGTCTTCAACTGCCTGTGAAGAAGAGGATAACTGTAAGAAAACATCTTGTGCTACTTGAATGTGTTTTCCTAAACTATGATAAAATACAGAATTTATACTGCTGAACTACTCAGTATAAAGACTGAGATGCTTCTGAACTAAAAAAAAAAAGTTAATAAGCTGCACATGCTATAACACTAATACAGTACTAATACTAGCTTCAAAAAATTATTTAGCCAAGAGATACAGAGGCTGATCATGTATTGCAATGAATAAACAGTGTTCAATGAGCCATCAGTATCAGTGGCTGTAAGGTATTTACCTTAGCAGTGAGGAAGAAAAGTAAGAGATACTATCTTACTCCTGGTTAACACCCAGAGAAACCTAAAAAATTCTGTCTACATTTGACAGTGCGCTCAAGTCTCCCATATTCTTCTTTTCTGCTGAGCCTGAGATGCTATGACCTTATGGGTCAAGGAGTGTTTCTATCAAGGAAAGAACTTACTCTTAGACGTTTTATTTTCTCCTGACGTTTCAGTTTTTCAAAGAATGACTGAAAAAAATCTGATCTTTCCACATGTCTAGGAGCAATACAGACAGCATCTATGTCAGCACCTGCAAAGAGATTCCATTTCTACTGTTACTGTTGAAAGTCACTTTCAAACATTGAAACTATGACCACACAATAAAAGTTGTACCTTTAGTGTGTACTCCAAGTCTGTAGGAACCAAATGTAGCTATTTTGCCACCAGCATTTGCTGCTCCTGCTGAAGGGGCAACATTCTGTGGGCAGAAGAGAGAGAGTTTACTTTAAAATATAAGATATACATTGACATATGTGCAAGTTTAACTAGCATACAAGCTATTTAGAAGGACTACAACAGCCCCTGTAAACAATGTCTTTTCACTCCTGTACTAAGGGGTTAGTCTAATAGAGTGATACCGTTTTTCTGAAGTGCTTGCAACTCAAAAAATAAGTAACGTAGCAGTTCTTTCATTAATTGACACAAGTTAAGTCCTATTATTAGTCTTCCCTGCAGCAGATGGACATGAATTAACACAATCTAAGAGCTACACAAAAGGCAAGTCTAGTGTGTGTAATGATTTCAAGCTAGATTGAGTGTTGTAGGCTGTCTGGGGCAAGATTAGTGCCTATTTACCATCAATCTCCCCTCACAACTTGCTGTTTCAGCTTTGTTACCTGCTACAAGTCAACCTATAGAGCCACTTCACAAATCTGGTGCCCCAAAGACTTCAAGATCTTGATCTGAAGTATCTTTTATACCTTATTTCAATGGCAGTTACTACAGCTCTACTCAATACTTGAAAAGAAAGTTAAAGTTGAACTTCAGCATAAATCCTACTAGTATGGCCTTTAAAAAAAATAAAGAGGCTTCAGCTGTTTTGATAAGAGCATACAAAAAAATTCTTACCTTTCTCTCAGCAAGTTCTGAAATCCATTCTTTGACCAAGTTACTCAGTTTCCCAAGAACAACCCTCCTATAAAAGAAAAATCCTGTTAAGTTTGCCTTAAAAAAAAAAAAAAAAAAAAAAAAGAAAATAAAGGCATTAACATATAACAAGTTTTTGTTATACCTGTGATTCAGTTCTTCCTCATCTTCAAATACCCCAAATTGTTTCATTGTTTCAACTAGCTTCTGAGTATGAATGCAGTCTATATCCTTAGGAGGAGCACAGCTAATCGGAGGGGTAATTCCGTAGTACCTTTGAGGCTGGTTCTGCTGTCTAGGAGTACTGTGGGAGAAAATAAAATACTAAATACTTCACAAAACAAAAAAAAAATATTATTGGAAACCACCCTTCAACTTAGGGGTTTCCAAATCAACTTCTGTTCTTTTACCCAGCATTAACATAAGTAAGCAAAAAATCCTGCTTATGATTTTTAAATAACTGGACCTAACTTTGAACTCACAATTACTTTTAAAAGAAAATAATTGTGGATATATGAAATGATCCAAGTTGTTACCATCTTAATACAACTTACCTGCATTGCTCTAGACAGAACTGATCACCAGGAGAATAAAGAGTTTGAAATCTACTCCAGGTGACACTACATACAGCTAAAGTTTTGGACACATTTCTGTTTCATATCAGTTTTGATTTAAGGATATTCCCATCAGCTTCCTGCTGATGTTAAACAAGACAATTTAACACTGGCTTCTTTTAGTTATATGTATTTGCTACCCTTCTACTGATCCTGGAAGGGCATTATAGTTGATTTAGAGGAAGGACATACAACGAAGCAGTCTGCTAAACAGAGTTGATGCAGTAAATTCAGTGTTACCTTGGTTTTATTTATGGAAGAGTATGAATAAAAACTTCAACCAATCTGCACCTAATGTTGCTAAGAAAGCCTCATGCTCCTAACAGTATTCAGTTTTATAGTTCAGAGGCTTAGTAGTACCTACATCTGTTTTATCTAAATCCAAAAGATGTATGTGGACTTGAGGATCTTAAAGGTTTTTTCCAACCTAAATCGTTCTATGATTTTATGTCAGCATATAAAGCGGCACAAGTTAAGCTCCGTTTGGAGTGGGTGCTCAGGTCTGGCTTAGCTAGCTCACTGCCCCGTTAGGTGGAGCAGGACGCCGGCAGGACACCAGGCACCCGAGGCTGGAGACCCGCGGGGTTACTGCTCCTGGAACTCCAGTCACAGCAAGCCATTATTTCCACCTGCAACCCCCTGCTTGCCCTGCACTTTTACACTTATTTGCAATCAAAACCAGCACAAGAGACACATGGAAGGACAATATTAAGCTAAAGGTGGTATTAGCTTTTATTTATTTATGTATTTATTTATTTATTTATTTAACACCATAGAACCCTCGGTTTAGAAAGGGGGAAATGGAGAAACAACCCTACGTTGCATTAGCAGCTGAAACCAGGAAAGAGAAAGGAGTGGGACAGGAGCTAAGAATGGTACTTAATGGGTCAAGGGCCTCTACAGAACCACTAGTATGAAAAGGGGGAGACACATTAGAAGACCTATACAACTCATTGTGCTTGTCAGAGTCCATATCCAGACCCTAAGGCTAAAGGGATTAATTATGCTGTTATTCAAACTAGGTATTTTCCTGCTTCGCATAGGGACAACTTCAATTATTAGCCAAGTTAGTCAAGACATGCTTATAACTATTTGAATTATCAGACCCTTTTTGGCTAGAATGGGATTAGGAAATGCTCAAACAACAGCTTTAATACTTGATAAAAAAAAAAAAAAAAAAAGACAGGCTATTACAGCTCCTTATTTCTAAACGCTGCCTTTACTCATCCACCGAGAGATGGATTTCTCTCTCTCTCTCTCTCAGAATAGCTTTATCCAGCTACAGACATAGCTTTTAGTCATCTAGTGGGTTGCCCCCCACACCCCCCAGCCCCACCCCTCCTCTCCATGACCTCATTTTCCAAACTTTCTTCTATGTGTTTTCTCAGAAAGTCGGGGGTACCAGGACTGAGCCCTGTCAGCCAGTCTGCCCAGGCAGAAGAGCTGTTCACTTACAAGTGTAACTAGGCTCCGACCTAATTTACCTTTCCCTGTTTATAGGCATTTGTCCACCTCCCAAGTGCAACTATTGACAATTAATATTTTCCTTCTTATGATATCATTTTCATAATAAATCCAGAAAGAAAGCTTATATTTAATTGCTGGGTGTTACGTCTAAATCAAAACACCTACAGCAGCAAGGTCCTACATGCTTTACGTATTACATGCATCGTACCACTTGTACACACTAAAACCTTTGCACAAAACAAGAACGGGTTTTAGACTTTGCTGACATTCAAGATCTTAGCAGTTTACAGAAGGGCACCATCTGCCTTTCATTGCCCCATTCCTCCTATTGAAACTATTATTAGAGATTGACATAAAGGACAACATCGATTAGACATACTAGGTATCAAGACCAAATTATTTTAGCTGCTAGCAGATAATTTTCCGTTGCTTGCATGTACCACCAAAAGTTTGATCACAACTTAAAAGTTGATGAACACGGCGCTTGGAATGTTTTATTGAAAGAGTAACTTGCACCCAACAGAACTCATTCCGCTTCGGGAATTTCAGAAGGCAATAGTAACACACTTTGCTCTTCCAAGCCTACCGGACCGCCCGGTATCCAGAGCGCCGGCGGGATCTTAAAGACACAAAGTAGCACACCCGGCACCCTACCGGGTAGCACACTACCCGTTCACCCCCTGGCCCCGTCTTTACAGCAAACACCAACTTTTACTTTAAAGTTTGTTGCCGTCTAACGTTCCGCCAACCCTTGCCGGGAGTTGCCCAGCACAGCGAACAGCTCCACCAACTGCCGCTGTTCCGACAGCCCCTAACTTGACACCAAAAGTTACACGGCTGATTGCCACTTTTTGTCACTTATGTCTAGAGCCTTACAAAGCCGCAGGCTGGTGCTCTTGCTCAGGCAGGGAGGGGGCGAGGGCGCTGCCCTCCGGTGCCAGGGACAGCGGCCGCCACTTGGTCTTGTTCCGGCCCCGGCGCGGGCGCCTCGCTTGGGCCTGCTCCATCCCTGCCGGGAGGCGGGAGGATGGCTGCAGATCAGCTGCTGAACCACCGAAATGCACGGGACAAGTCCCGAAGTCGCCAGACCCGCAGCAGTAGCACCGAGGTGCCACCTGCTCGGTGCCCGGCCCACTTCTAAACAGACGGACCGGCCCGTCACCAGCGCAATAACGGACCGCCACCATGGCAACCACAGCGCGGTCCACTACGAACGCGAAGGTTCCAACGGCCGGAGCCCCCGTTCCACGTCGAACGCGAAGGTTCCAACGGCCGGAGCCCCCGTTCCACGTCGAACGCGGGGTTCCAGCCGCCGGAGCCCCCGTTCCACGTCGAACGCGGGCTCCCAGCCGCCGGAGCAGAGCTCCCGGAGCCCCGGGCCGTGCCCGCACACGTGCCGCATCACACGGGGAAGGCGAGGAGCCTAATTTTTTTTTTTAAAAAAATGTCCCTGCCGGGGTAGAGGAGAGGCACAGGGGACTAGGCTCACCCCAACACCCCCCCCCCAGCCTCCCGCACCCCTCGTGGGGCGAGACGCGGGGGAAGGAGTGGGGCCGCCACCTCACCCGCACATATCCTTCA
>JAVJGJ010000032.1:4254237-4266010 GCA_035590215.1 Microhierax caerulescens | reverse complement strand
GTTGAAGGGGGTTTTTTTAGTAGTTTATTGGGGGGCTGGGCTTTTTCCTTTATCTTTGAATTTCAGTCATTTTACTTGAGGGACATAGTTCTATATTGTAGGTACTGGTAACCTAATGAGTTACTCAGAAATAATGTATAAACCCCCCTGTATTTTAAGTCAGTCCTAACTGTTGCTGCTGAAACACTAGGCTTGCCTTGGAGGGCATGACTTTTGAACTGTTGTCTGTCTTTCTGAGCTGGCTTGCTGCTGGTAGCTGTTAGCTCCTTGCACAGATGTTTGTAGCACATTCCTAGCTTAACTGCAATCACTTGATAGGATTTCAACTTGCAACTGAATGTTGGGCCAGAGAAACGGTGCCTCTGCTCTGTTTTTCCAGGGAAGTCTTGAATGCTTGTGCCCCTTAACGTGGAATTAGTTACAGCTCTTCACCTGGTCAACAACAAAAGACTATGCGTAAACTTGCACTAGCTTGTAGGGCAAGTGCAATGCCAGCAGGAGATGGACAGGTCACTCCCTTGTTTCACTTCAAATTGAAGCTAAATTATGGTGTTACCAGCTTCTGAAACAGGTTAGTTAATAGGAACTAACTGTGAGCTCACTGAAGCAGCACTAATCTTGCTGCTCTCAATGAAGTGTCTGCCTTTGATCAGCTCATTCTCTCTCAGCAGGTCAAAAAATAGCCACAGGATACGAGTGCTTAGTTTACAATCATGTTAATTTTGCTTTAGGTTTGTCTTTAGCTGTTGGAGATTAATGAATCAAAATGGTGTTTAAACTTGCAACCAGTTCTCTTCTAATCACTTAGCAGTATTGTTTCTAGCTGTTTTCTACTTCGGTTATCCGAGCCAGTCATATAAAGGACTCTGGTATTCTGCCATATGATAGTGGGGTACCGCCTTAACTGTCTAGGAATTAGCAAGGTGATAGCTGAGGGTGTTGAGGATTTTTTGCTTTTCCAACTATTTCCTATGTTGTGTATTTGTTGCACCATTTGCCTTTCCTCTTCACTCATTTTTGTCCATACAACAATCTTCTCTGACCTTAAAGAGTCTCCTTTGATTCCACCAGCATGCATCAGACATAGCACAGGGATATTAATTTACATGGAAGTGCAGAAAGGACCTTTAATGTTTGACAGCTAAGTGTAAGCAAAGGGTCTGTTTAACAAGGTTTATGTATGCTAGCATTTGGATAAGCAGCAGCATATGGAATTGTAGGTTTCTTAAATTTCTTGGGGGTTTCGCTGTAAGGAGAAACTGAGGTGGTGAGTTTGAGCATCCTTCTGAAGTGTTTGCATCTCCTGTAGACAGCCTAGATGCTTTGGCTCTGTAAAGATATGATTTGAACTCTGGTACCCTCCAAAGGTATTATGTGCATAAAATTCTTTGCTGTTGCAGTTTATCATTAAGGTGTTCCCTTTCAGAGAGGAAAGTTGAGTGGAAGTGTGCTTATTCTAGGGAGTTAATCTTAAATGGCAAGAAGAGTGATCTCTGCTGGCTAACACCTGAAGAAGGGAAAAAAGATCTTACATGCTAGGTGTTGGTTAGGGAAGTCTCTTGGGATGGAAATAGCTACCAGGATGGTATTGCCCAAATTTAATGGGATATGCCCTTGTACTTTTCTTTACTAAACTACCTTCATTTTACAGGTAATATTTATTTTATAGGAGTAATGAAGAAGTGTAACTAGGTAAGGTTTAAGAAGTGTTTTCTTTGAACTGGATAGAAGTTTCTACAGCTGAATCTGCTGTATTTTTGTTTATGAATAGCTTTACATAGAGAGCAGAAACATATATTATTTTCCTCTTGATAGAGGAAGAGAACAAACCTGTTTAATCCTTGCATTATTCTTTACTTTTCTTCTGGGTGGGTGTGGGTACCCAAGTCCTTGGACAGCTGATGTTGTGTAGCACTGGTATTCGTTCTAGTTCCATTATAGTTCGAACGTGGCTGTGAGACTGTTTTTGGGCATTAAAGCCTGATGCTAATACCCCTGATGCACTATCTCTTACCATGTTGAGTCTTCTTTGTCATGAATTCATTAGTTTCATGCAGAGATCGTATATAATTCTGATTGCTGCTTGCAGGGAAACTTTAAAGAGAGGAATGGATACTGATAATTACTGAAACACCCCAATTCTGTCTGAGAATTGGGAGAAGTCTTCATATCCATTAACCTTGTAGTAAGATCTTGCTGAAGCTGGTTTTTTTTGTCGTCCTTTTTACGTGGTAGCATTTTGTTCAGCTTCGCGTGGTAACTTAGCATCTATTAAAATAATCAATTTGATTGTAAACTTGAGCCCACTGGAGAGAACTCTCAGCTGGCTGGCTTCATCTGCTTTGTTTCCTGTGCTTGAGGCAGCAGAGGCTCAGCTCTTTAGCTGGCAAGGCTTGTTTACAAGGCTTGTTTTCTTCTTGTACACAACAAGAGAGGTTGTGTAGGTGTGCTTGGTCTTAACCAGTTCTTGATATGGCCTGTTGTGATGGCAGTGCATCCAAATATGTATACTTTTTGCCCAGGTGGGGTTGTGCTGTTGTGGAGACAGTGTCTCATGGAGCTTACAAAGGAAAACTCTTTCCTTTGTAACTGCTTATTGTTGGCAGCATCTATTTTCCCAGTGTGTGTGTGTGTGTTCCCATATTACTTATACTGAAAATAGGGAAGGAGAAAATGAAAGGTAAAGACAATCTTCTGGTGTTCTCTGTATGCTTGCTTCCATTCTGGGCTTTCCATTTGGTATTTTTATATTTGCAATGTTTTTCCTGAGTAATCATGAAGAGGCAGCTCACAGGGGTTACGTGGACTGTATTACAGAATAATGAAAGAGATGAAACCTTTGAAAAAACGTAGTGACATAAACACGGTTCAGGCTTTTCCGCTTTACTTATACCTCCAAATTTCAAAGAGGGGGAAATACTTTAAAGCCTGCTGCCGTATTCTTCCAAAGTGAAAATAGAATTTGGAGTAGTTGGAGAGGAGCTGTGTGAGAAGAGTACAGACAAAGCTACAGCTCATCTTCTGGGGAAGGGCTTTGTGGTTTTGGCACCTGTACCCAGCCTGGTGCATTGTTCACGGGGCTTCTTCACTGTAGCTGATAAAGTAAACGATAAATAATTTTTCTTCTCTGTTTGAAGAGTTGTCTAATAAGGGCATTGGTATGTGCAAGGTAAGTGTGGAAGTAATGCTGCTGACTTTCTTGTAAACAAGTCTTCTTTTTTTAATTCTAACTGAAAAAAGGAAAGTAACAAGTAATGGGCTGAAAAACTGAGAAAAGAGGAGGAACATCAAAGAACAAAATTATTACAATTATATAGTTTATGTGAGTATCCTTTAGGACCTCTTGCATATCTGTGTTTGTACATGTGGATATGCATATCCAACTGCTTTTGCCTTGATGACTGGCAAACAAATGTATGGGACAGAATCAATATTACATACAAATATGAAAGTGCTTCCCATTATGTTAGAATTTTTTGAACATCTATTATGCAGTCTCTCAGCTACAGGTGAAAATTGAGTGAGAGCACAGAAAACAAGAGCAAAAGATGAACAAAAATGAACAGTGGAAAGCATGAGTGTAATGTTAATGAAGAGTGCTTGTAAATAAGGCAGTTCAAGGCTGCCCTCAGGAATGTGGTGCCTGGGATGGGTGTTCCATTGTGTGGGGAAACACTGAAATGTTTTGAGCTCCCAAACACAGGGTTCATTCTCAGGTACATCAAATCTACCAAAATACAAAGGTTTTCCAGGTGGTTATAAATAAACTTACTCCTGTTTTAAATTTTCTCTGTGTTGTAGGAAAAGAAGAAAATGGCAGTTGTGCAAATAAGCTCTTATTCTATGGGAGCTCACGAATTCTTACTGCGTATCTAGCAGTCATGTTTGTGTCTATTGTACTTTCATCCACCTGGTTCCTCTTAAATAAGGTACATTTGGTCTTTTTTCTATTAACACATTTCATTTTAGTCTGTAGTATTTTCCTTTTGCTTGCTGTTTGCAGCAATGTCACAAAAGGGAGGTGTTCACAGGGAAGATTGCTCTGAAAATTTTGAATGTATTGTGTTATTGTTTTCTGAGATTACTGAAAATTGGTTCAGTAGGAATTTGTTGCCAGTTAAGTTTTCTATCTCTGAAGCGCTCTTTTTTTACCCTGAGGAGCTCTTAATTGATGATAACTAGATACAGTAACCCCTTTCTTGGATGGCTCAGGTCTTTCTTCAAAGAGGAGTCTCCAGATGTTCTTTGCTAATTTTGTGCAGAAATATTTATTTCAGATATTTAGAGAATAATACTAATGTGTGCAAGGTTGCTTTTAATTATGCTTTCATCTGCTAAACTTCAGGGATTTTTTTACCCTAGTGTGAAGTCAGGGACAAGTGTGAGCTCAAAAATTTATACTTTAATGCTCAGCTATACATGATTTGCTGTATCACCTGTGCAAATAACCAGCACTTACAAAGATTAGAGTTACACAGCTAAAATCATACACAGCTTAATATATAAAATAATTCTGGTCACATCAACATAGCCATGAAAACAGTGGGCCATCTTAAGATAGCTGAGAACTGGGGGTAGGGGTGTTGTTCAGTTGCAACAATTGAGGGGAAGTAGAAGGAATAACTGTAGTCTTAACGTGCCTGTAAATTTGCCAGGTCGTTCACATACGTGCAAGTATCTCTTGTTAGACTGTTGGTTCCTTCCCCTGATGGATGACCGTCAGGTTCATAATATTTCTGAGGACTGTTGCATAATGCAAATGAATGGTAACACTGAATACACTCTACAGTTTGGATAAATATAATTTGTTGCAATGATCCTAGAAAGCAATAGGTACTGCGTGCTGAACTTTTTGTTCATGAATCATATATTAACACTTAAGTTTTGGTGATTGGTATACTGTATCTGTGCCACTTCAGTGCGGTGCTGCTGAGATGAATGATTCTTCTATAAACTTTAGGCTCCAGAGGCTTCTGCAGGGTTTTTTAGTGGGCATAAAATCTTTCTGCGTGTGCCATACTTTATGAAGTGGAATTTGCTGTGACTCTGTGTGTTCTCTAACCTGATTTATTTTTTGCGTGTGGCCCTCCTGGCTATGCCATGGAGTTTCCAGGCCACCTGCCTGACAAGCATAGCAAGAGAAGAGCCCAGCTCTGAAGCTCAGGGCTGAGAGCTTCTAGCAATGAAACTACAGTGATCTTGCTGCTGTGAGAATTGTCCTCAACGTGGCATCCACAGGAGTGCAACAGCATCTGTGTCTGGTTTTGCTTTAGGATTTCTTTCAATACCCACAATTTCTTGAGGCAAAAAACCAGGAAGTAAAATTAATTTTTTGAGATATAAATGATGTGATTAGGCATTTAGGTGGTTTGCAGTGTGTGTTTTCCACCCATGGTTAGTCATGGCTGCGGGAAGAACCTAATTGCCAAAGGATTCATTACTGTGCAGATCTTGTTATCGTGTAATGTATGAGGTACGATGTAAGTTCTGGGTGAAGGTCTCTCCTGAAGGCTGGATCTGAAGTGGTGACATACACAGATCTAGAACTGTTACCCTGTAGCTCAGCAACTTGCTGTTTTGGGTTTTTTTTTTTTACTTATGTAGAATTCTTCTGTATCGTGTGGGAAGGAAGAGACTGTGTAGACTGCCATACCTCTTTCCTGGGACTGTAACTTTATAAATTGAATATTTTTTTTTAAACTACATGTTAATTTGTTCAATTTTACCTTTCATGTACCCCATCAATGAAGCACATAGGAAGATAAAAAGTATTAATTGCCTTCAACTACTTAGGCAGAGAATAAATAGATTTTCAAATTGCTAGTTTCATAACATACTGTAATTAACAGCATTCAGGAGTGCCTGCTGATGTGAAGTGCAGGACTTGAAAAAGATCAGAAAAGAAACCTCTGTGGTCTTCAGCCTTTACCTCCAGCCCTGCAGCTTTCCAGAAAGTATACAGTAGATTTTCAGTCAAGTGAATATTTCTTCACTGGCATCAGATAAAAGAAAAGCCTTCTGTTTCCTGGGAGAAGAGAGAGCCTACAAAATGCTGGCTGGATAGTCACTAGTGGAATCCCTTTAATACTGCCTAGATGATCTTGAGAATTTTAAAAATAACAATAAGGAAAATCTAATTTCAGTGAAGCGAAGTTCATTCTTGATAAAGGGATTTCCAGAAACTAGTTCATTGTAACTATAGAAATACCTATATTTTTTAATCTTTGATGGAGAATAAGAACAGACTTTTCTGAGTTCTTGGTAAATCCCAAAGCTGATAGTGAATGCTTAACACATTGAATGTAGTAGGAAAGAGGCTCTTTGGAACTTGCTTCCAGTAAAACATTCTCTAAATCAGAGTAATATCCTCACTAAGCTGCTTAATAATGAAAACAGTGGTCAGAGGTGTGTAGCAGTGAATGTCCTTGGAGGTGGGAGAAAAAGGCTGAAACAATGAAAGTTAATTTTCTGAGTCTTTCATAAAGTGATTATTATCTGTGATCACAGCCATCTTTTAGGAAATTGGGAACAAAACTGAGTGTACTTCTTTTGCACTTATAAAAGAAGAAACCAAAACTTTTGGTAACATTACACAGGAGTGGAAACAATATAGCCTGCTGCTGTGTAGGCAACTAAAAACCTGGATAATACAAGGAAGATAAAAGGCTTCTTTTAAAACTATAGTTTTACTGTAAAAGATGAGTATCAGGTGAAAGTCACTAAGAAGTGAGCAGCCTACCTAAATGGAACAGGATTTGATATGGAGCCAAGTTCAGACTAAAGTGGTACGCTTTGAACCTGAACTGTTTCTTCAAATTCTGCTAGAAAACTTTATGCTTCTCCTTTAGCTGTTGTCAAATGGGAAGGAGAAGCAAAAGGTGGAGTGATAGAAAAGATTTCCATGAAGGTGCTTTTGGTTTTTGATGTAAGGGGACCTTTGTTTATTTTGGAACACTCCCTGCTGCAGGTAATGTGTAATATGCTTCAGAATGTTTGTGCAAGAATTTAGGGAGCAAAACATAGTTTAAAAATACCAATGTGAGTGAAGTCGCATCACACTAAATGATGATGAGTGATAAAGTACAAGGTGTTCAGTGTGACAGTTCACAAACAGCATGTTCAATGCCATGCTTCACAAACCACTTAGTTTTCTGTTTTTCCTGTTGCTAATTTTGTAGGTCTTGTCACTGAAAAATAATGAGAGAGCCTCTGAGCTGGTGAAAATCTGTATATGTAGTCAAACTTAAATAGTTTAGTTGTGGCTACCTCAAGTACTTCTATAGCACTGTGAAGACTGTAATTTTTAAATGGGTAAGGCCTGTAGTAGTAGTGAATGCTGCTAATGCAATGTGTGAAAACTTAGTTTGAGAAGGAAGATTCCTTCCTCCTCTAGTTCATGGGAGAGGGGAGAATGTAATGTGAATGTAGTTTCTTAACGTTTCTGAAGGAGGCCTTTTAGCAGCCATATAGCATTTTATCTACACAAATAATACATGTAGACAATCCACTGTGCCCAAGACATTCCTGGGTAACTGAAAGATTACATCAGCCTAATCCACAAACGTTTGGAATAGTAACGTTAATGTCTCCAGTGGGGAAAACTGACAGATATTTTACTAAAACAGAGTCAATGTTTTCTGTGGGTTGTTAATACATGGCTTTAACCAAAGGAAATTTTGTGATCGCTTTTAAATGAATTTGTCTTTTGTTTTCTTTTACAGAGTATTTTGAATGAACTCTTGTGCTCTCATAGGGAGTTGAACATAATCCAGGAATGTTTGACCTGCTGCATTTGGGACGCCTGCAAAGTGTTTAGCTGCAAAGCAAGTTTAGCTAGAAAAACTTTAGCTTCTTTTTTCCTTCTTTTTCTTGCATCATATGCAAAACCACCATAGTTTTATTGTGTCTTGATAACCTACCTGATAAACCCAAGATATGGAAATAATAAAGAGTCAGTTTTACTAAGATTAAAAGGTTGTTTGGTTTGGGCGTTTCTGTTTGGGTCTTTTTTTTGGTTGTTTTTTGTTGTTGTTGTTTTGTTTGGTTGGGGGGTGTGTTGTTTTGTTTGTTCGTTTGTTCGTTTGTTTGTTTGTTTTACTTTCAGATTTAGATCCAACACAGCTCAAAGAAGCAGTGTTCTGAACCGGAAAACAGGAAGGAATATTAATCAAATATGGAAAGGTTACTGGAAAAGGAACAGGCTCTGAAAATGTTTTTAAAGATCACTTGTAAAGCACACCATTATTTCTTTGGTTTATTTTATGCCAATTTTTTTTAAGAAATGGATAGTAAATTTCAGTTCCAAAGTACACTGTGTTCTTGTGTACTCTAGGGCTGCTTAGCAGGTTAAGAAAAATTTCTTAGTATTTTTGTTATATAGAGATCATCAGTACTCCAGGTACTGGAACTGTTTTGTGATTATTTACTATCGTGCACACCAAAGCACTACTTCTGCCTCCTGACTGAGAAGAACGTTTCTTAGAGTGGGGCTTCTTATCCGCATTTTTCAGTTGTTAGTTGGAGGTTATTATTAAGTGTCTGAGCAATAGCTGGCTGACAACTATTTTGCCTGTGCACTGCACTGTGGCGTGCCTTCAGGACGCCCTCACTGGTCTCATCCGTAGAACACACTGGCATGACCTAACTAACCCCTATGCACACTCCTGAGACATCTGAGGGGCACCAGGTCCCAATCCTCAGACAAAAATAGCCTCGAGCAAAGTTTTAAGCTACAGGATGAGTGCCATTTGCTGGAAAGAGGAATAGGTCTTGCACTTCTTATTCAAGTTCTGTGACTGAAAACAAGTATTTAGCTGACAGGGTTGGTGAGCCTTGTGTTTATATCTAAAGGTGAGTTTAGTTAACCACAGAAATAACATGTTTGCATTCTTACAGAAACAGATTCATAAAGTAAAATTAGTGCCACATATTTAAGTTTAAGCAAAATCTAGGGCAAATGAAGCATCACTGCATCCACAATATTTTAAGCTGATGAGACGTTTTCTGGTTGTCCAGAACAAGAGTATCTCTGACTTCTGCCAGGAGAACAGCACAACAGCTCCATTTCTACTTTTTTATCTCTCATAGGTATATCTTCCTAGACACATAACTGTCAGTTCTTTGATGGGCTACTGATTTGCTGTCATAGAAGCTTAGTCTGTCTTTTTCTTCTCTCCCTCCAACTAAAAGGCATTTCTGCAACAAGTAATTAAGCATTTAGTACTGAAAACAAGCAAAGACATTGCAGAGTCCAGAAGAAAAAATGTAATATTTAACACCACGTCTTGACACATCTGCTTTTTTTGTGTGTGTGCATCTGTAGACCTTGTAAGTTAGTTAAGAGTCATAGAAAATATTTACTCCTCTTGTGTAATTGTTAATTAGTTATGGTCTTATAGGATAAATTAATTGAAAGAGTAGCTTGTAGGATCAACTGACTCTTAGAAAAGGAATAAGTGTAGTAAAAATGGAAACAGGATAATCACGTCAGGTGACAATTACTGAGAACTCAGATTTTGTACATCTATTCTTCTGAACTTCCCTATATGGAATTATGATTGTTATGAAATGGTACATCAAATTATGTAACAAAAATAATTTAAATTTCTAAATTAATCTCATTATATTAACTGTGAGTGGTCAGTATTCTAAATTTGAGTTATTTTGATTTAGCAAGAAACATCATATATATTTTTTGACTGCATTAACATAATTCTCCCCATCAAAATCTTTGCATAAATGTTTGCAAATTAACTTGTATTTTGTTTTTACCTCAATCCACAATATGTGCTTGTGGTTTATTGCTTCAGTGATTTAAAATTGTGTAATAGTTCCCCAATGAAAGGGAAAATTAAAGGAAAAAGAAATGTTACTAAATGATAGGTATGAATAAGTATTTTACAGCTTTGTGTCATTTTTCCAAAACACCTAGAAAATAAAAAAAAAATAATCAAAATAGAGAAAACATGCTCAAAGGAATCCATTTCATTTTTATTTTTTTTTCCCTGAAGCAAAGTAAGGGCAATTATAACATTATTCATAGATGGTTCTTTGTAACTTTTTTTTTTGTTGTTGTTTGTGAACAATATTTGACAGTAGAATTACCCTACTTTACCACAGCATTGTTGTTTTGACATCAATCTATTCACCTTTGTATATAACATATATCCTTGCTCTAGAAGCATCAATCAATTATTTTACCATGGCTCCTTTCCTTCAAATGAGTCATATTTCACTTTACTACTATTATCAGGTTATTTACTAGGATTATTTGGTACTTCTGAATCATATGCTCAAACCTTTTCTGGACTGTGGTTTTATTTGCAAAGTAATACCCCTCTCACCTCAACAACCTGTTCATTGAGATGTGGAATGTGAAATTCAGCCCAGCTGTGATCTTCTTTGTCTCCTGCTTTGGCATCCCTAGCACCTGTGGCTATGCAGCTTCCACCAGTCAACAACTTATTGGGGAAAATGCACAGTGTGTGCCTTGAACTCTGCTGTACCCCACGCCTGCAGCTCCACCAAGTCCTTGCTTGGGCTATCTTGACAGTGGATCAATTGTCTGCACATGGAGTGATGGCAGACTGTGCTCTCAAGGTACATACTGTATTTAATGACACCCAGAGAGTTTTTAATGACTTTTCCATTCACCAGCTGCAGCACAACCTGTCTTGCTGGCAGTCAGTAACACCTACAGTCACTTACTTTTCTATGCTTTTTTGTCTTGGATTTTATATTATTGGCACATGTATGTCAACAGGTGTAAGTGGAGGTCGTGCCTGTGATTTGGCACTGTCACACAGTGAGACCTTGCTGAAGAAAGGACAACCCCTTGGCAAGACCAGGTGAACCATCCAGACCAGTTCTTCCTTGGCATTTCGCCTATTTCTCAGAAAAAAATATAATGCTTACTTGTTTCTGTTGTCCCAGGCCAGGATTGAATATATTAGGCAGCAAGAATTTATGCATAGAGTGCGGATTGATATGCATAATTAGCTAAATGTTTGTCGGTAATACTGATGTGTTTCATCTGATCTTTGCAGATACACTCTGGCAGCCAACATTGAGTTAGATTTCAATGACAAGATAATAGACCTGGTCAATGTATAAGAGAGTGACCCCTCCTCTGAAGGACCCCATACCCACCCTGTTCCAATGCAAGCAGACTGCCAGATTTCAGTGGATGTGTGGCTGTCTGGGACAACCTATCCACATCCTTCCCTGGGACTCTGTACACAGAAGGGCTGAGGAAGGGGGGCATATTCTCCTTCCAAATATCACGTTTCTTTAGTTTAATTCCCAACTCCATAAAATGTATCTACAGTCTCCCATGTGTTTTGCCAAAAACATGTCTGTGTAGTGTTTTGGTCTTTTCCACCAGGTCTTTATGTGTGTCTACTTACAAGGATTAGTTATGCACTGAATGATTTGGGCTGCTTCCAGATTGTGGTGAGCACTTAATGCAAGCTGTTTATTAAACTGTCAAAATTGGCTAAGCACCAAATGCTGACTCAGATGCTAGATATTTTAGCAAGGTGTTTATAAGCTCTTGGTGTTGAGAACAGAGAGAAAAAGAACGTTTGAGAATGTCAGTACGGTGAAAGACGCAGGTAATTACTATCAAGGCAGTAACAGAGGTACAACTTCAGTCACTAAGAGAAAAATTACATGTAACATTGTAAATAGCAGTGCGAGACAAATTGAGAGAAGCCTCACTGAAAATGTGTGTGGTTTTGTAAATGTTTGTCAGAGGCAAGCTCACTTTGTTTTA
>JAVJGJ010000032.1:4238560-4254137 GCA_035590215.1 Microhierax caerulescens | reverse complement strand
AGCACTGTGAAGACTGTAATTTTTAAATGGGTAAGGCCTGTAGTAGTAGTGAATGCTGCTAATGCAATGTGTGAAAATTTAGTTTGAGAAGGAAGATTCCTTCCTCCTCTAGTTCATGGGAGAGGGGAGAATGTAATGTGAATGTAGTTTCTTAACGTTTCTGAAGGAGGTGTAGTAGGTAGACACACGATGCCTCTTTTTCACACAATGTAGCTTTAATAGGAGGTATGTGGCTAAGTACCCATGCAGCTCTTTGAAAATATGGTACCTGGATTTTAACAAGCCACAGTGACTCGTAGTAAGTGCTCTAAACCCAGTAACTCAGTGCTGTTAGAGGAAACTTACCTGACAGTCCAAACCTTGAGGTTGGAAATCAGTCAAATTATTTTTCACTCTCATGCAGAAAGGATCTTTCATGAAGGAAGAGTTTTCTTTTGTGGGAGTATACTGCAGGATTCTATGATGTTCTTTCTTTGACAGCTATAAGTTAACTTTGTGCATGTGTGATTTTAGGTGTTTTTTAAAAACCTCCTTATTTGGTCAAGTAAAAACTTTTCTCCCAGGTTTGACCTGAGACTTGCCACCAAACTGTCATTTCAGTTGCTAAGCCGGCAGCATGGAATGACACTTGTGCTTTTTCAGCTGAATAAGATATTTTGCAATTGTCATAACTGTTGTATATTGTACATCAAATATCATAAGCACCTTTGCCTCTTGGGGGAGGAAGCTACAATTTCAGATAATACTTAGTTATTATGTAGGGTGACTTAGGAGTGTCAAGAACAGTACAGTCATCTCTGTTTTGCAGGATCACACGGGTACAGGGAGTTGCTTAGTTGAGCTAGAGAAACAGAATCCAGGAGCATGGATGAGGATTCAAAGCCCAGCACCCTCAAAACAGTGCTAATACTCAATTTTGGTGTGAGAGATCGAAAGTGGCGTTGCTTTCTGCTGGTGGCTTGCCTAACTAATTCCTCTCTCAGCTTGTCAGTCACTTGGGCAGTCCCTGAGGTCAGGAGAGACAGATTCTCTGAGCCAAGCCTGTGCAGCTGTTCTGCTTCTAGTTCTGCTGTCTGAGATGCGGGGGGAGAATAACCATAAACTGGTATCAGACTAGTGCCTTCTATCACGTTGTTTGTCTCTCTCTTGGAAATACCTTGCTTGATACATTCTATGATTTCATTTTTGGGCTTTTTCCCTTTTGTTTTTCAGACTGAGATAATGGCCCTTTGGAAGAGCTGGAAAATACACAAGTAAGTTTTTTAGCCTTTTGGGTTTTTTTTCCTTCCTCTCTGAGTCACCTTCTGGAAGACCAAGTCATTCAGCACTATCTCTCTAGAGAGCTCACAAAGAATAGCTTACAAACACAGGAATTTAAATTGGTTAAGATCTGGTGGTGAATCTTTCAAAATTCTTGAAAAATTACATGTTTCAGGTTTCACTGCAGATGAACTTGAAGCAAAAGTGTATGTAAAGTCTTTGCTTTCCATCAGCAGTAGTACAAAAGTCTCAAAACTTGGGTGGGAATCTATAAAAATAGGTATTTTGGTGCTTTTTTTTTTTTTTTTGAACTAGAATCTATAACTAGAGGCAGAAAAGAAGCAGGATCTGTTTTTGTTACCTTAATATCATGTTTTGGCCAGCATCTGCACACTTACATGATTGCAGGTGATCTGGTTTTATGTTGTACCTTCAGCAGGGTGAGTACAGAGCTTGCACAGATTAATCTGAGTAGACACCTGCATATCTTTCCATCCATCAGTGTGTAAGACTTACTCATTTTTTGCAAAGTGTGTAGTTCCTGTCAGAAACTTTCTTGTGGCAGACGCTTTTATCTCAAAGTTCAGATTTTCTTGGCCAAAAACCCCACAATCATCTCTGTGGTCTTTTAAAAAGAATAATGAACAGAGGATGCAATCTGTCTGCTGGGGAACTGGATATAATAGTGGGCATCCAGAGTGTTGGTTTTTCTGGGGAAAAATACAACCTACTACTCCCTCTCCTGGCCTTATAGGGGAAATATATGGAATTGTCAAAAGGGGGCATTCTTGCTTTTTCACACAAATGAAAAATGTCATAAACCAAGTGTTATAGTTAGACATGTCATTTAGGTAGAGCAGAAATTGCTCAAGTTAAAGTCTTTAGCCAATGCAAATACAACAGATGGAATATTAAACATCAGAAGTGATTTGCAAACTAATTTAATCTATTTTGTGGACAGAGGTTTTATCTATCTCACCTAAGGTTTACCCAAAACTTTTATTCATTGATGAAAATGCACGCCGCATAGTTACGTGCACATTCACTGTGTATGAGAATATATACCTCCACCCACTTGTCAGCTAAATATAATGTAGAACAAAATTCTTAATATATCCATGAAAATACATATGTGACAAAGTCCTGCCAGTCTAGTGTAAGGTTTACTACAACTGATTTTGCACTTTTATCTGGCATGTGTAGAGTTGCCAAGTAATAGTTGGGCAAACTGTGCTTTCTTATAAATAAATTCTTGAAAAGACAAACCCTTATGTATAGCTAATCTAGAAGCACCTCTAGAAACTGAGAAATTACTGATGCCCTGGGTAGTTTTCTCATTGAAATGAGCAAATCCAGGACTGAGTGTGCAAATAAAGGAAGATGTTGATTTTCAGCTTCTATGTTAAGAGATGTCAACCAAGATATTCACTTCTGAGTTTGCCTGAGCACTTAAGGATTAAACCTGTTAACAAATAGGTTCAAACTGGTGCTGATAATCTCTGGTTATAAGCAAATTTTACTCTGCCTCTCACAGGTATTTGTAATATTTTTATTTGCTCTAGTGAAGAAAATACTTGTTAGAGTCCATATGATTAGGTAAAGTCTTCCTGTACATAGTAATTAATATGCTTTACCGTTAATGTTCTGCATTGACTGGGGGAAGCAAACATAGGAACCACATTAAAAAAAACAATAACCTCTGAAGTTATAAAGGTTTTTCTCTTGCCTAAAGAATCATTTCTTTCTATTTGGAATTCACTTTATCCAACTAATGAAAATAAAAATTATGACTTTTATCTGCACTAAAATTATAGATTATTTTAGTTACCATGTGCTAAAAAGATGCTGGTTTTTCAACCAAGATTCTGTCTTTTATACCTTAACATCTAATTTAGGTGTAGTCCAGTGGTTAGGGTTGGGATAAATGCATTTCTCATGCTAGAAGGAATAATCAGAAGACACCAGCACAACAAACAGGTTAAGGGGTCAGATCTTTTGAAGTATGTAGTTTTATGGCCATCCCTACAGCTGCTTTAAAACAATTTAGTTTTAAAACAAACAAAAAATTTCAATGATCTTCCTGCAGTGCCAGTCACCTCCTGTAATCATTTATATTTGAGGAAAGTGGGTGCAAGGCACTACTAGGTACGACTTATTCAACAAATGTGTAAGTAATCACTGAGCTGCAGAGAATTAGACAGTGTTTACACTGACAATTTTCTCATGGCAACAGAAGAAAATCATTGGCCTGAAGCACTTGCTTCTGAGCTCCTCGTATCTCTACTTAGCCAGGGTGGGAGGTTAATTTGGAATTAAATATTTGCATCAAGTACTCAAGCTCATTATGCTTTAAATTGCTAGTGTAGACATACTCTTACGGGGACTTGGACCTGGGTATTTGAAAAAGATTAAGTGTAAATGAATAGGAGGATCAGAACAATGGACTATTGAAGAGTAGCTCTAAGTAAAAGGAAGGAATCCACTAAGTATAATCCCTACTCATCGTCAACTCAACATAAAATGTGAGCAGATAAAAATTTGCAATTAACCCACTAAGCAAAACAATGGCAAAAGGATTAAAAACAAAGTTAAAGTTGGACAGAAAATGCAGAGACAAGGTGGTCAGTCTGCTCCTTTGGTTAAGTGACTGAGTATATGTTTGTTGGGATTCTGCCTGCAAACATATTCTTCCCCTACATGTAGTGTGACCATTTTCAGGATTGCTGTCTGGGGTGAGGAATTCTTCCATTTCGTGACTGTCTTGTACTACTACTACTACTACCACTACTCCAAGTGGTGCTTCTTAGGGTTGACTACAGAAGGATTTAAATACAAAGGTTGCAGTTTTGTTTTGGATCAGATGATGCGTGAGTGTGTGCTTTGGGCATGGTTTTACTCAACTGCAAGTTAGTAGGTCTTCTAAGATAAATGATGATTTATTCCTATGGCCTTATATTAGGAATCTATTATTAATGGCCTTTTGGAAAATAAAATGCTGTAGTAAGCAATGTTGCTGTATTTGGAGTATGTTTGTGCAGGTGGGAGGGAGTGTAAGATATTCAGCTGTTTAAAAAAAAAAACAAACCACAAACAAACAAATAAAAAAACCCCAAAAACCCACAAAAAACAAAACTAACCAACAAAACCCCAAACAACGAACTATACATTATCTTCACACACCATGAAATAGAAATTGGGTAATGAATTATTTATGGACTACCCCAAAATTAGGTTGGTACAAGAACAAATGGAAGCATCCTCAACCAAGAGACTTTTTATTGCATAACAACTGTTTGTTCCTGGTCCTCTTCTTTAGTATTGTAACTTGCCCACCACGTATATTATTGAGACATGTGAGTAGCTGAGTGCTCTTGCCTTAATCCTGCAGTGCACTTAGGGCTGTGTGTAAGAAATGAGTAGGCGCTAGCGGAATGACAAAGCACGTCACCTGGTTCTTGGGCAAGTCAGGCTCCTTATGCTTTTCCCAAAGATCTGTCCCATCTCCTCATGCTCTGGTTTTAACAACATTTTCTGTGTCACTGGAAACCAGTGAAGTTTTTGGCTGCTCTTCGAACAGTTCTCCTTATTACTGATGATTCTGTTCTGAAAATGATAGTGAGTTTGAAACTCTGCAGCTGCTTCTGTAATTGTTTTATTGAGCTGTAGCTTGGCATCTTTGAAATGGTTTTGACTGCTTGAATTTGCTGTTGGCTTTAAAGTTCCTGGGAATATGTAACTTACACATACACATGCTGGGGTCCAGAGAACTGAGCAGTTCAGTTATTTCAGAATAGGAGCCTTGCACACAATGTTTATTTATGTAGATTCTTCTTGTGTTTGCCACTGCCCTATGGTCAGACCTAATTCCAAAATGCAAAGAAGAAGGGAAGGAGCTTGCTCTGACTGTAGGGAGGTATTGATCAGGTCATAAACTAAGAGGTTAAAGGGCCATACAAACAGTCAGGAATAATAATTTTTAGGATAGCATGGAATAAGTTTTAATTCCTGGAGCTCTGTTATCAATGATAAATTCAAGTAATCAAAGTCATTTTGGTAAGACTTCAATTACACAGTGAAAGATCTATATTGTTCCAAACCTGGCTCAAAGAGCTAGGGAAGTTAAAAAAACCCCAACAAAACAAAACAAAAACAAAAACAAAAAAAAAAAAGAAACAAACAAAGAAACCTAACAACTTGGTGATCAGGAAACTGAAAAGTATCTAAAACTTCTGCTAGTTCACAGTACTAGGAATAATATAACAGCAACCAGATGTTGCACAAATGCAGGGATCTAACTCCTGAGAGGAACAAACTTAGATTAACAAGAAATAAGTAATCTAAGGACAAACTATTGTACCGGGAAAATGCTTCAATTAGAGGCCAACCTTGCCCAGCTCATGTTTAACCAAACAGATTTGTGAGAACTTAGCATTTCATATGCTGAGGCCAGGTCCTGTAGCTGACTTCACTATGAAGTTGTCAGGATGACAGTTATTTCTGTTTTGTCACCACCATGTTCTGGCTAATCCAGATGAGGGACAAATTTATGATTTCTTCAATAATATTAATGAATTCTGTCTGCACTGTTTTAGAGGAAACGGTATGCAGCACTCTGCTAACGTTTTCCTGTTTTAATTCAAGCTGGCAATGATCTGTTTAAGGACCTTTTCAGCCCATGATAATTTTGTGGTTCCCAAAAGAAGTTTCGGGTGCCTCGTCCTTATTTGTGTTAAAGTCTTGGATGACACAAGGGATAACTTTTCTCAGCAGTGTAATGGACTCCAGTTTAAGTAAGAATCAGCATGAGAGGTTTTGATACTAAACTTGAGTTTGATTCTGTACAGAGTTCAAATTTGATATTAAGATTTGCATGTCAACTTGGCTGTGAACTTCCACGTGGGCTGTTGGGCATGCTTCACTTGAAACCATAGTCCAGTAGACCTTGGTTTCATTTAAAGGGGAGGAAAGAAGCCCAAAATCCTTGAGAGGGAAAGCCAGGGAGCTCTGAAACCAGTCTTTGAGCTTGTACCTGCAATGAATGTAGTGCAAAACTTTATTAGGACAAAATTTTATTAGGAAAATTAAGAGAAATTAATCTGATCTTCAAACTCCCTCACAGGAACTACTCATCTCATATCACACAGAAGATGAACATAAGCCATTTCCCGGTCAAGTGTCTACTTATCTCACAGGTAAGAGCAAAACTCCAAAGGATTCTTGTCATTTGGGAAAATGCAGACCAAATCTGGAATCGTTGGCTTTGGCTTAAAGTATTGGAGCAAATATTGTATTAAGTAAGAAATTAAGTAGGGAAGTGCTTTTGGAGTTAGTGGTGGGTGGTAAGGAAAGGTAAGCCAGAGCAGTATGATAAATAACGTGTGAGTGTCTGAAAGGAGAGGTGTAGTCTTATTCCTGACACGCTGTCAAGATGTTTTACTGATTTGACTTTCTGTGTTGAAGAACACACAACAGTTACTTAGTAAGTGGTTTTATAGGGAATCTCACCCATGTTACAATAAACTGAGCTCAAAGATAACATATCTTCTATGCTTTTACGCTTTTTTGGATGATAACTGTGAAAAATTACCTAGTGAAGGTTAGCAAGCTGTACCTGTGGCCATTTTCTCATGACCCCTGAGTGATAAAGTTTACTATCTTGGATCAGATGCGTTGTCAAATGACAGGTTTGCCTGTCTGGCCAACAAAAAGTAATTGAGGAGTGTTATAGTTTTACAATCCACATTTCACCAAATTTGTAGCTTTTTGAGCTGTTAGACCTGAACAAAATAGGTCAACGTTGACAGAATAAGGTTGGTGCTCATTTTTTTTTTTCAGCTTTTGACTACTTCTGTGTGTGCATGCCTTGTGCCTAAAAGCATAATATAGGAAGCACAGGTTTTGGAGGTATTGCTGTTATAATTTAACTTACAGCTTGAGTTAGGATTTCAGGTTTTATGGTGCAGTATTATTTTTTGTGGCTGCTGTTCTAAAATGTATCTTGAATCCCAGATCTGCATGAATTTAAACAAGTAATTTGATAGACTCCTGTAAGTAGGGAATTAGGAAATCCCTACCAGCTGCAACTGCTTAATAGTGGAAGCTTTGCTGACCTTAGGTTAGCTGTCCACAAGCCATTTATTTTTGTAGGTATGGGGCCAAGATATGGAGAAGCAAAATTGCTTCTCTCTTGCTCTGTTTCTCACCCCTTTCCCTTCAGTACTGATTTCATCTGCTGCACCCATGTTGTGTCCTAAAAAACATGGATAATTGGGGAGGGAAAAGCCAAAACAAAGCAACAAATTTGTCTCTTAACAAAAAAAAACCCACCAAAACCAACAATAACAAAAAAACCCCCACAAACAACAAACCAACCGTTCTTTTAGACTTTAGGGCACCAGTATCTGTGTAAATGGATCCTTGTGGCTGAGTTTCCTTGAAGCTGTTCAGTACTCGCTGACTGACTACTTTGGTGATTTTTAGACAGTTTCATCCTCAGATACCTTCATCTATGTGAAATGTCTTATCTTGCCACTTTAAATTTGTGAAGTCCAATAATAAATGTGTAGCAAAGTATAAAATCTAAGACAGGCTGGTTTATATCCATTACACTTTTCCAGGCAAGCTTTGTCTAGAAAGAGGAAACATTAAAGAAAAAAAGGATGCTTTGGCTACAGAAGATGACTTACTTTAACTCCTGTAGGAAAAGAGACTTAACAGTGGCACCAAACACAAAAGAGAGGTGTGTCACTTGGAAAAGGCTTTGTATGTGGTACTGTACTATCTAGTACAGTGTGCAAGATGCTCTGTTCTGATTTATGTTCTGACCTTCTGTTTCGGGGCTTGACAGAGGATTGCAGGCAAGGAGGGAGAGGTGACATTTTTTACTTAGTGAACTGCCACTTCTCTGTGCTATAGGATGTTCTCATGGACCTCAGAAGTATGTTCTTCAGAAAGTCTGTTTTGGTGTCCTTCTTTCCACATGCTCCACTGCAACTGGATAGATGTATTTACTCTTTCAAACCCTATTTGCCTTTTATAAGGTACAGAAGCCACCCTTAGGAAACAGTCCATGATATCGTGTTGGTGGTCTAAGAAAAGCTAATTATTCAGAATCCTCTGTAAAAGACTATACATCTCAACTTTTCCAGAAGTTTGGCTTCTACAGATGGACTTCTCATAGGAGTCTTGTATGATGTTCTGCACTAGAAAAAATGGTTTTTAGGGGAACATTTTAAATGCATTCATTTCTTGCTGACTGGAAAACAAAGCCTTACAGTAATCAAATGCTTTGATACCTGTGCACTGGCTGTCTGTTTCAGGCAAACAATTTGGTAAACAGGCTCACTGTAACCCCAGAACAATTTAAGCACTGAAAATCCTATGCTTCTGTGTACTGGAGAGAACAGAAAACTATATGAGTGCTGTAGCAATAAGATATTTAATGACTGAATACAAAGAGGGGAAAGAGAACTTTCATTGGAGGTGTTGGGTGAACCGAAAGACCCCAAGATGAAAATGTGTTTTTCGAGTTAGATGTAGTGTAGCTGTGGTAGTACAGCTGAGATGATACTGGTGTTCAATATGCATAAACCAGTAAAAAAGATGTTAAATGAGCTGGATAAATTAGGAATGATGGAACTAGTGTGGGGACCAAATGCTTCTCCTTTACATGAAGTGCCTGAACTCCTTGGTAGGGACTTCGTGTAAACATGTTACGGGCAAATGAAGCAATTACAATATCATGGGAATTATGAACCATGATTCCTAAATAAATGGAGTGCTTAAATATGTGCAAGAAAGGAAAATGTTATATTAGCACTGGTCTTCAAGAGAGCACACAACAGACTGAAGCAGCTTTGTAAAGGAAAACATTTGTGGGAGAAAATCATGTAATGGACGAGTTTTAAGCTTATACCTGGTGCTTGAACGTTTTGGTGTGAAATAAATGAATGCTAGGTTATGGGGGGTGTGTTTATTGTGTTAGGAAAATATTTTTTTCTGCTTATGTTTGATATTAGGAAGAGGTTTTTACGGAATACTAAGGTGTGCTTTTTCCAGCCTGCAGTTAGCATAGATTTTCTTATATTAAAAACCCCACAACCCAAACAACAACAAAAACCCAGCTTGAAGCAACTCTGAGGGATTCGCTAGCATATTATTTTGCCCTGAGGTGGGATCAATTTTACCTGTTATTTGAGAGAGAAGCTTGTCTGGCTTCCCTTTAAAAACTATTACAATAAAAACTAAGTCTTCCTGCTTCCTACATACCTTTACTTGATATGTAGGAATCTAAGTCCATTATTTCTGGTCTTCTCTGTGTTGAATAAGATTAGTGGATCTTTGCAGCAGCGTTTTGCATAGTGGAAAACTGTTACAGTGTCCCCTCAAAGGGGCTTTGTTTCACAAAACAGCTTTGCTAAAGGCAGTCAGATATAGCACAGATAGAAAAATATAATGTAGGAAAGACTACTTAGAGTCAAACCCAAACACCAGTGTAGAAACACTCACCCTGCTTCTCAAATCTTTTCTTCTTGATGCAAGAGTCTTTCCTTCTAAATATCCCCTTAAAGGACAGGAATAATTTTGTGGCTGCGCAGCACTGCTCCTGTTGTTAAAGGGTATAGCTTCCTCCACAATGTATATGTATGGTTTTTCTAAGTTTATAGCAAGTGGCTTTTTGCTGTGGTCTGCATTGGACAGGATAAAATCCTATGTGTATTTCACTTCCACATTAGAGGGGAGGGACTAGATAAGTTGTTTCATGAACTACTCTGTCAAATAGCCTGAGAGACACCTAGCCTCCCATAAGACTTTGAACATTTGAATCTCATCTATCAAAGGAAAGCCTGATATTTTCTAGGATGCCACAATTTGTGGAAATGAATGAGCTTAATTAAGCTCATGGGAAGCTCTCACAAATGGCTAGAGATAAATATCAAATGGGGTCAATACACTGTCATGAGACTTTTGGCTTGTTACTGGATGTTCCCATCCCTTTGGGATGGCCTAGAGGGCAAGGACTTCTGAGAAGATTGGGGTCGGCCATGATTAAAGCTATATTTAGAAACTTTTTTAATTGCATAGACTTCAGGCACATTAGAGCTGGCTGACTTTTTTTTTTTTTATGGAACAGTTTTCTGTTAGAAAATGCAGTTTAGTGGAAATCAAAATGTTTCATGGGACTATGTCAAGCTGACTAGCTTTTGACAGGAAGAGAGAAAATTAACTCAATTTTTCAGTGTTTTAATAGTACGAGTTATTTGGACAATGTATGCCTTATTGAACTATTTGATGTGTTTTGTGTTGAAACTCAAAGCAGAATGAAAGTAATCATATTAATCTACCAAGATGTGAGTTCAAGTATACAATATTATAAAGTATTTTATCAACTATACAATAATTTGTTGACAATAATTCACATTAAAATGGCACATGTGGGTAACCACAATTTCTCATCGAATGTCACTTCCATTAAATGTTATTTGTTTTTCTTATTCTAGGTTGGAACAAAATAGAAATAAAAAAGCTGGAACTTCTTGAAAAATAGAAGTTCTGCTCATCTTGAGGGATACTTGTCAGAATAAAAACCAAATCCCAATATAAATCAAATCTATTAGGAAAAGATATTGGTCAGTCCTGTCAGTCTAGAAAGAAAGCAGTAGGCCCAGATACTGCTGCAGGCTGGACATAAACATTGGAAAGTCCCTACTGGACACACCAAGTGACCAACTTGGTAGAAATCAGAGGAGTGGGAAAAGGCACTGTAGGAACAAGGAGACTACATGAAATAACTTGGCAACCCAGCCTGGGGGAGAACCTGGCTTGCTGTTCCTTGTGGATGGCTGGAAATCAGGAACAGGCACCAAGACAGGAGGAAATAACTATAGGCAAAAGCAATATAATGGTCCTGGATGTACCCTAACTCTGTTTATACAGATAAATCCCACCAAGAAATTACTCCTCAGTAAATTTAACTCCTGTACTTAGAACTTGCCTGATGGTGTCTCTTGCCAAGGGGCACTGAGACTTGTTCATTGAGGGTGATGGGATCAGCTCCTGGATTTACTGTTGCAACTTGCCAGCTACTACAGTGGGTTGGTAGGTGACATATTTATTTGCACTTCTTCGGTGGGGGCAGAGAAGGGAGCTTGCTGCCTGTTAAATTTGAGTTCACTTTAAATGATAGGTGAACCGTTCATGATTAAAAACCAAAGAGCTAATTCATAATTATAGTGCTAGAATCACAGCTGGAAAAGGGAAGTGTAAAAACAGAATACAAGATCTGTGAGTATCTTGCACAGGTATCTTGTTTTAGCTTGTACTTGGGATTTCCCCTCCGGTATCTGTTACAAACTGCTAAGAATCTGCTTGCTAGTGCTGTTTCTTGAGAGGAATTCCACACCTAGATTTGATTCCTGGTTGGATTGGGTGGCTGCTTTTGAATTTGCATAGCATGTTACAGTTTTGGACATTTGTGGTCTTGCTTCTAGCCCTTTGGTATAAGGGAGGGTGCTAATGTGATACACCCAGGCTGGCTTGGAATTGGATCACGCTGTGTCTGCACAGGCTAAGAGCAAGGAAGACCCTGCAGAGTGGATGGTTTCTGCCTTCATTCTTCCAGAAAATCAGCTGCTGCAATGCAGCTACAACTTAGTTTAGTATTTCATAAGCCACCTATTGGAAGCTGCATTTTTAGCATTATGACTTATTTTTGTGTTTCCCTTTCTTGGCAACACGGTCATGCTGCATTCATGGCTTGAGTATTTTCAAGAGACTTGCCAACACTGACTAATGCCATCAAGCATAGTTTGGGTCTCCAGAATCCCAATGCAGTTCTCCAGTCTAGATAGTGCTGTATAGTAGTGGCCATAGAAGTAATAGCACAGAAATAAAATATACTTGTATAATAAACTTTGCTTCCTTATTCACAGAGTTCCCAGCTTTTTGCTTTTTTTGTGAATGGTAACGTGTTCTGGTAACTTTTTTCTTTTCTAGAACATGCAGGAAATGTAAACAAAAGCTACTTCTGTAGCATGCTCCCCAACAACTGCTATACACCAGTCATATACATAGCTGTCAGCCATGGTAGGTGGCAAATTCTGCAAATTCTATGTGTAAATCTGAAGCCATGTTGCCCCTTCCTAGAGTAGTTCCAGGTTAGCAACCTTGCTTCTACCGCTACACCTGAGAGCAGCAGAGCCTCAGCCAACATTTCCTTTTCCTGCCTTGGTAATCATCAGTTCTTTATGCATCTCACTGAGAAGCAGAACCATACTCTGGACCCACAAGTTAAAATTCTTAAGTGGTACTGTTGATGGAGGATTAATTGGTTTTTGCATTACATAGGCACACAGGAGGCTCTTTCTTGATACATCTTTCACATCAAAAATATAGAAAAAATTATATAATACAACTTAATGTATGCTACTGTGTCCCATCTTGGGGGATGAATATGTCATTCCATATGCTGTAGCTAAACATAAATGAACTGTTATTAATGATTGCCATAATGTTTTCTAGCAGTTAGCTGGCTGTGATTCTAGGAAATTTTTTCCACTGTGTTTTGAAGGGTTAGGTTATTTAAACTTACTATCAAATAGAATCAGATCAAAGTGAGCTAATTTTTCTTAAACACTAATCATTTTAAGGCTATTGAACTAAATATAGAGGCAGTTCATTAAATCATTAAAACAGCCTGCAATAATGCTCACAAAGTCATTATAGTGCTATTCCCCAGCCAGAGAGGTGGTGTTGCCTTAAGCACAGTTTAATCAAATTAGATGGTGGGCTATGTCCTGGGGTTTCTCCTATTGATATTCATTAAAAATACATGATTTATCACTAATCTCTGTAAGGTATATCCTACTCCTCCAAATGAATTTTGTAAATGTCGGGGGAAGAAAACAGAATAGTTTATTGTTATAAGAATTTAAGTGTGGTGTGATCACATTTACATTTGTATACTATGTAATTTAGTGATAGATAATAATTTTAATATGCCTTTAAAATTTTTGTCTTTAGTTAAAAAGTTAACAAAAATGGAGAACCCTCAGGAGTAGCCACTTTATATTTTAGTACTTTATAGGCATATGAATTAGCTTTAGAATTAATTATTTTGTAGATCATCATACAGTTTGCTCTTGTAGATTGTCTATAGAAGTTCAGAGTTTAATCTCATGTACTCCTTTTGGTATAATTTTCTATATTATTTTTTTTCTTATTTGGAACACTTCAGAGTTGTAACTCCCCTGTACTTCCTCCTTCACTCCTGATTTTCTTTTAACTATTCTCTTGTTTTAAGTTGGAAGAAAACAGTAATGAGAAGAAGACCACACACAAAACGTTCCCCTCTGTGCTGTTGCCACTACTTTTTTTTTTTGTGTAATAATTTTTTTATTTGTAGAATGCCTTTTAGTCCTGTAACACACTACAAATGGCATAGATTGATTGTCACCTAACACTTAAACATGCAGCTGATTAATGGTGCAGAGTGAGGCTTTACCACACTTCAGGAAGAAACACGTTTCTGATTACAATGGTAATTTGGAAACAGTACAATCTAATCATTGAAACTGGAATTTGCCTGAATTATCTGGACTCGAGTGCCTGTAAATTGCCATTGCTTCAGTTTTGTTGTTACTTACGAATCTTGATAGTGCTTGGATCCTTAGCTGATAGCCCCAGTGATCCCTATGCTGTTCTAGGAAATTGTTGGTACTGTGTTGGGTCACTTGTGCTGCAGGAAGAGCTACATACCGAACTCAGTTATGGTTGCCTGCAGCATTTCCAGGGTCAGAGTTCGCTGGGGTCAGCTTAAAAAAAAAAGAGAAAAAAAAAAAGCTGTGAGATTTCTGAGGGATGTGGATCAAGTTTTCAGTGTCCTGAAAATCTTCCATCAAAGCTCTGAGTTCACTCAGTGCTGCTTAGCTTACAGGATTTGCGATGTGGACACAGATTAGCAAGAAACTATTTACTTGATTGTTGGGTATTAATCACGTTACACAGAATTGCCACTTCATCGAGGCTTACTTGAATATAAAATGTAATAGTTCTGTTGTAATTACGAAGGTGTTCATATAACAACCCTTGCACTGGGAACTTCAGATGTGGTTCTAAAACAGCATCCCTCTTGCATTTGTCAGATGTGCCAAAAGCTATTGTCAATTACACTGAGGTAAATTTGAGCAGTTTGCTGTCACTAGCTCTGCTGTTGTTTTCTGTAGCATGTCTGAAAGAAGAGCTTATTTCTATGCTTCTTAGAAATTGAAAACATTCCTCAAAGCAAATAATTGCTCTGGGCACTTGAATACTGGTGGCTTCGATTTTGTTGGGCTATAGCTAATGTAACTGTGATTCCAGACCAGTTGAAGCCTAAGCTGGTGTGCTGAAGGCCCATCCCTTACCGTGTCACAGGAACTTGTTGCACGCTAGTATAAGTAGGTTCAAGAACCTAAGCCTGCAGAAAAGCTTTCACATTGACAGTCAAACTCTTCAGATGTCTTACTGTGGGATTTGACAAATGCCAGTTCTAGGTGCAATGAAGAGGACAGGGGTGTACAACGTGGTGAGGAGAAGGGTAGGCCAAGAGCAGTGCTAACTGAGAGGGGCTGGGAAGGTCGCATCACTGTAGTCTGAGTTAAAGAACGGTAGTGCTTTTGCTCATGATCTTATTTCCAACCATGTGTGGGTTTGGTTTTTGTTTTTTTAGTTTAGTGGGTTTTTTCATACCGAAGCACCAGTTCTTGGAACAGTGAGGTTTCTGAAATTCAGAGCTGTTGTTACAAACTCTCTAGCCCTGCTGGCATTGTGAAGGAAAGCCTGAAAATGTGTCCTAAACATGACATGGCTACATTGACTGAGACTTCAAAAGAGTTCAGAAGGTACAGTTCTGGTAGAAAAGATACTCTCTTTTCTTAGCTGACTGCTAATGTCATGCTTTTTAAACCAATCCCCTAATATTTTTGGAATGAAAGTTGTGATTATTTTTTTTAAATGTCCAGGGTTGGTTAAAGTGGAGTAGAGGAAGCGGCCACAGAGGCAGCCAAATGGCACAAAAGATTTGTATCACTGTAGGCTCTGCTGCTGGAGGGTGCAGCATGTGTGTGAGCAGCTCTGGCTGCACACAACCCCAGTGGAGCTTTAGTGTAGGTCTGGCAATCAGCCCACAAGCCTTAATCCTGCAAATATACATCACACGCTTCATTTTATACTCGTGAGAAGCCCAACCTAAATGAAATCCTATTAAATTGTGGGTCTAGAGCTAATTAAACATCTGCCTTTCAGTGATTTTTTCATTATTATTATTTTACTGAGATTA
>JAVJGJ010000032.1:4223479-4233548 GCA_035590215.1 Microhierax caerulescens | reverse complement strand
GTAACCAACTCGCACATTCAAGCAGTGTGCAGCAGTTGCCCATTCTGTTTGGACGGATGCGTTTTCTGACATCCCAAGTTCAGCTCTTGGGAATGAAAGCCTAGTTCTGCTTCGCTGGACACCCCCTTTTCACATGGCAGCATCCTGAGGATGGTGTCCTTGTTCACCAGCTCCTCAGGAAAGCTGTGCTGCACTGAATTCACCATGTCTGTGTTGCAGTTTTGTCTGCTGTTCACACCAGTAGTTTGTCTGTATCTGAGAGGGTCAAAAGAGATGGGGTCAAGAAATCCTAATAACCTCTGACCCCAGCTGTGTTTTCAGCTGTGGTATCTTCTGAGCTGCTTTTCAAGTTTGGCTTGTACCTCCTGCAATAAAAGTAAGGATGGGCTGTGTATATTTTTACAGCTGTTTCCAGTTTCAACTTGTTTAGCTTTACTATGTTAGTGCTTTCTAGGAAACACCTGAAGATACAGCTCTGCCACCCCTCCTGCCATGCTGTCTCCCCTGCCCGTACACCAGAACACCATCAGTTTTGATTCTGAATGTCAGAGGTCCTGTTGGTTGCTTCAGTTGATGTCATTGATTGCATTAATATTCCTACGTGGCAGGCTGGGTCCCACATGGCATTCTTTGCCATCTACATCCACCTGCTGATGTTCACCATGCAGTGAGGCAAACTCGTGCCTGTATCTGCCTTTGGCAATGAGTGCAGAGACTGTTTGCTCCTGCCGAGTCAGGTAGTATTTATTTATGAATGCTTTTCAGTGGCTTTGCAAAATTTCTGTCTGTGCAAAAATGCAATTTACCTAGCTTTTCAATAGCCTCACGCTGCTTATCCAGCTTGTGGGTTCTGTGACTTCAGTAATGATGCCTTCTTCAGCATTTATTTTATTGCTTCCATTATTTTTCTCTGATGTGATGGGTACTTGGTGAAGCAGGTGCTGGCTAGATTGTTTTCAGGTGTAATGTCCCTGGAAGATTTCCAAGTATCTCAGAAACATCTTAGTAATATCAGAGAGATGTCAGGCCGTTCTGAGCTTGAGGCTTTGAGTTGTGTGCATGTGTATGGTTGCTATTGTCTTCAAAGATGCTTATATTCCACTTACACTTGCAAAACATGGCTGATCTGCTCCCTAAACTTTTTAGCGACCCAAACTTTGACCTGTACAGGCCCTTACTGTTGGCTCAGAGAGGCATGCGCTTGCTCCCTAACTCTGTGTATAGGTTTGCTATTTATACAATATGGAAATGTGACTTAAGAGGGGAGGCTGAGAGAACTGTCCAAAACACCTAGTCTGGCGATTAAGGTGTTTACCTGAGGTACAGGGAACTGAAGTTTGCATGTCTGCTCAAATTGAGCAGATCAGGAATGTGAATTTCCTAGCGGAGTACTCGAACCAGTAAGTAGCTGATTACTCAGGGACTTTCCCTTACTAGTTGTTTCTTTGCATGAGGAAATTGGTCTGAATGCTGAATTGGTCTGATGCTGGAAGGAAACTCTCACTTGATGTTTGTGACTGTGGGGGATCATCTTTGTGTAGAGATAGAGATACTGAAATGCCACCAATACTTATACGTTTCATGCCTGGCCAGTTTAGGAGGCTGGTTCTGGAACCTTCCCTGCTTAGGTGTGCCTCTGTGCTTGTGAACACCTTACATCCCTGTCTTTGGGTGTTGCAATGCTGAATGTTGCAAAATCATAAGGCTCTGAAGAATCTGTAAGAGGATAGATTATTTTTTTTTTGCAAGAATAATGCTGCTGCTTTTACGACTTCACTTGTTTAGGTGGAACAGTGGCTTGTGTGCTATGAGTTTTTTAACCCAGTGTTCTTTCTCCTTGGTCTACTTGCAGATTGAATGGTATGGTGGTTGTACTGCTGAGCCATTTCAGTTTTGCTTTGGTGGCTGCAGTGGTGCTTTCTTTTCTGTAACGCTGAGGAAGTTCTTGTAGCTTAGTACTTCCACTGATGACGTACAAGCATTTGGTGTTGCTTTCTGTGCACTGTTGTTTTGTCCTTGACTGCTATACTATTTCAAATCACTTGGTGAGGCAAAATAGCAAGACTCTAATATCACATGTCCAGAAGTTAAAAGCAATTGTTATAGGAAAGCTGCAAGACCTCCAAAAGTAGAAAAGACAGAGTCAAAACTGCTTGGAGAATTTTAATTCCGATTTCTTGTTAAGACAGAGAATGATGCAAGTTTTAATTAAATGGTTACGTGTTTGGAGTCCTCCTTGCCATTGTACCCACAGATTCTTTCCTAGATGTAGGTAAAATATATACAGTGATAACTTGGTAAAATTATAAAGAGTTTAATTTTGCTGTACTGTTACTACAGGTTGCCTAACATAGCAGAATAATTCTGTGGTAAATTCAGGATATTAGCCTGTTTTCAGGGCAGTATTAACTGACCTTAATCATGTGAGAGGGTGGAAGAACTTAAAGGTTTGAAAAAACGTGCTTTGCTTTCACAGCTCATGAATAAAAGTGAGATCTTGTGGTAGGGGTAGAATAGTATGTGGTCATATAATGAAAGACACTTTAAAATGCTCCAAAGGACCAAACTCAAGGCATTGCTGGTGATCTTCATCTTAAGGTTTCTTAACCTTTTAAAGCTTAAAGTTGGTAAACGAAATGATTAAACTCATGTAGGTTTTAGTGAATCATTTCCCATGTTTTGAAAACACTGGAAGATGTGCTCTTTAGATCTGCCCTATTTTTGGATATTCGCTATTTGCATTAGTGGAATAGTTGAGAGCTGCAGCAAACTGTCTGATGGCCTGGTAGCAGGATAAAGTGCTCTGTTTGTGAGACACTTACAGATATTTTCTGATAGTATGGGTAAGACTTAATGGTATTGAAGTCCACTCCAAAGTGCAGATGGAAGTGTGTGGGTACTGCGGTCCCCACCCAAAGAGGATGCTGACAAGCGCAGGGTACGGTGATTCTTCCTTTGGAAAGAAGAGTGATCAGTACGTGTTGTCACCCTCTTCCAGAACTGGGAAGGCTTCTGTTCAAGCACTTGCCTGCTAGATTTCTGGTGAGAGTATTGTTCTTCAGTGGGAACACTGAGAAGAGCAGCTCTTTGTGGATTTTAATCTGCAGTTGGGATCTCTCAAGCCAGTGGTTAAAAGACGAAGACAATTGGCAACTTTAATTCAATTATATTTCTTTTATCTAGATACAGCAAACTCGGTATGTTGTATCAGTATGACAAAACCGGGAAGTGAATTATCATGAGCCCTAAAACTATTGTTGGGGAAGGAAAAGATTTGTAGATGCTAGTTAACATACTTTGACAACTGTTTGCCAAAGCCATTCATTACATCTGCCTCTGCATTAGAAAGGGCACAATATTTCATTTTCTATTTCCTTTCACAAATAGAAAATTAATTGCATAGACTTGCACAAAGTGCAGATATAACTCGTTATGTATTGTTAAGGCTGTCTGTGATAAATTTATCAAGCTTAGACAAAAAGTACTCTGAAATCACAATGGATCCATCTTAATTAACGTTCTTTAAGTGACAGTTACACCTGTTTGGAAATGGGAGGTAAAAGCAGACAAGTTTTCTGGAAGCACAGTAATAATGGTCTCTGGTTATAGAAGAAGGTGGAAAATATAAACTATACTTTGAACTGAGCCCTGTTACTACCTTTCAGAAATCAATTCAGTCCTGTTTTGCAAATGAATTGTTCCCATGTATCTGCAAAAAAAGCCCGAAGATACCAGACTTATTTTCATGAGATAATGGTTATCTCACTGTTGACTAGTGATATAATCAAGCAGTTAATGGGTTCACCTTCACTCCATATAAAGTCCATCTCTATAATACAGTTATGTCATATGCTGTTTATAGAACTCTCCCAGCATAAAACTATCATGTAATTGTTAGCCATCCTTCATCGTATTTGCTGATACAGCTTATCTCTGGTGCCATGCTGTGTATTGGAGTGGTGCTGTGGAGACCATCCTTAATGACAGTAGAAAGCAGAGGGTGAGCAGAAAAGGTGACACAGTTTACAAAAAAAAACGCAGCAAACAAGAGAAGGTCAGGGGCATGGGGACATGTTACTGCAATGTGCTGAGTTGCCTTGGCAAGAATATACCACAAGGCAGAAAGATAAAGAAGAAATGGCAAGTGCTGCACTTGTGGTTGAAGGCCAGCTGGGCTTGTTGACGGGTACCTGAGCACTGAGAAGAGTTTTCAACACGTTTGTATTTCACACTGGTTTCTTCTGGATTCAGGTTGCACCCTGGCCATAGACTCCGTGGGGGAAGAGGACTAATCAACCAGCACCCAGAGGCTCTCACCGGGGCCTCGCATGGCTGCTTCCCCGGGACCGAACGAGGTCTGGGAGAAGGGAGATGTGGTGCGCACCAGTGTGTGTCCATCACGTAAAAAGACAGGCTCCATACGTATTTTAAGATCTATAGTTGTTAAATTGTGATTTAGTTGTTATATTGTTATCTGCAGTCTCAGCTGTTACTCGAGCAGCAGAAAAGGTTTCAGAGACTGTCTGCTTTGAGCTACTTGTTACAGGGCTCACTTTCAGCTGTTAAGTTATAAACAGTTTTAAACTTCTGCTTTTCCCATGTGATTTTCAGACACCATCTCTGACCTACGTTTCACCCCTTCCTGTACTTTCTCCCACCTCTCTGAATTTTTAGAGTGCTGAGATCAGCCCTTTATTTTTGCCAGTACTTTTTAGGTTTAAATTCTAACAACAGAAAATAGAACTCGGTTTAGTGTAGTTTCTTTCTATTTTTCTTGATGTATTTGCCAAGAGACTCAAACTTTCAAAGAAAAGCAACCTGCAAAAGCCAGTTATCGGCCTGTTTCCTTGGTTGGTTCAAATAGTTCCAGAGTTTCTTGAGTTTTTCTGCTAAGCTATGCAGATACAAACATTCCTCCCTCAGTCTGAGCATGTACAGACCTCTCGGTGGTGGAGCATGATGGAATTTGTGTGATGCACAGTAACTCATTCCAGTCGCAAGTGTCATTAACAGCAAAACTGTCTTACAGTTTTCGCCAGACAAGCCTCAAATAGTTCAAACTTCAAAACGCAGATGTTTTGGTTTTGTTTTCCTGAAATGGCATCTGCTTTGCTTTGTTCCTCAGATGCTCATGGATTTAATAATGCAGGGATCTGTCTAAATTAGTGAGCTAAAAGTAATCTGGTGCAGAATACCTATCTGTACTTTTAGTTTTGATCTGTAAGCTAACGTGTAAATGTAAAACTATTCTTCCTTCAGTCTACAATGGCACTGCTACTGATGTTGGTGGAAGGAATTCACAAAGATGTCTTAGTATGCTTGCTATTTTAGTGATAATCCTGTTTCCTTGCTGTTTAGAGCTTCGTTACAGCCCTGTTCTGTAGGAAAATGTGCCTTCTTTTACGACCAATGTATATTTCCCTTCCTTTCTCCTGTTTCTTTTCCTTTATATTCTTTCTTTCCCTGCAGCAGCTCCAAATCCCACTCTCTTTGCTATTCACCACTGTCCCATTTTTTTCTGTTATAATGCTCTCAGCAGAACCGCTGATGCTGACCTCTTATGTGCCATTGTTATGCTTTGGTACTAACATCCCAAGGTAGGTGAGAGAGTTTTCATTTCTTGGTTGTTATTTGAGATTCTGACTTGGGTAGGTTTCGTTGCCTTGGTTAAACCTCTGGGCATGAACTGAAGATTCTCTTTCACAGTCAAACAGCAGAAAAAAGTTCAGACATCATAGAACTGGGATATGCTGTTCAGGCTCAAAAAATGCATCAAGTAGGAAGAACGGAGCTCCTGGCTTTGAATTTAGTGTGTCGGTGGTGCGGGGCTTAGATTGATGATGTCTCAGCCTTATTATTCTCCTGCCGTTTTTGGTAGTGGCCATGTTACTGCTCTTGATCTTCTTGATAGAAGAGCTTGAGGTTTAGTCACACGCTGACCTCTGTCAATGTAATTTCTAGATTAGATTAGAGATTAGGTTTATCATCTTTTTTATTTATTTATTTATTTATTCCATGCTTCTCTGGGCTCCACACATTAGAGTCTGACTGCCAGCTTCTTTGAGATCAATTTCAAACCTGTGGCTGATTCTGTGTTGTCTGAGCAGCTGCTCACTTTGAGTCAACAATTACCCAGAATTTTCTGGGATATAAATCCCTGTCTATTCCAAAATCTGAACCCTTTCCCTTTCAGCAACTTAGAAGAGGGTGGAAGGTGAAAGGAAAAAAGAAATGTGTGCGAGATCTACGAGTTTTTTGTCAATGCTCATAGAGCTGCTTCCCCATACTGAGGTTTTCTAAATGAGTTTCCCAAATCTTTGGCTTAAACCTTTGCTTACATCCAAGAAACAAGTTTTCTATGTCGGTTACATTATGATAAATCTGAATACCCATTTCTGGTGTCCAGCTCTCAAAACCTTGATTCTTTTTAAAGAATCTTTGGAAAAAAGAATAATGACCTGCTTTAGTAGTATGTACATCTCTGGCTTTTGTTGCTTGGATTTGTAGGCGAAAAAATATGGGTTTGGATCATAGGCACAAGATTCGAGGATACAAGTTTATTAATAGGATTTGTATGTATCATACAACACGGTGAGCTCACATAAGCCATGATTCAGCATGGTACATGAAACATCTAGATAACCTTAAGCAACAGACTGATTTCAATTAGATCCTTATCAGTGTTACACGAGTCCATTTAAGGAGCAGAAGCAACAGCATGTAACTCCTGTGACATAGATTTCACAAACGGAATAATTCATAATTAATATTATGCAGAATTGTAAGGGGTAGAGCAGTGCACAGATACTCTGTGGTCTCCTCTCTGCATGAAATACTTGATACTTACAGTGAACCTTTAATGACTGGTCCATAGCCCACAAAAGTAAGCAAAACTGAAAAAGATTCAAAGAAATTGGGAATGCTAATTAACTACCTACAGCATAAAATGGGTTGCTTAAGTAAGGTTTTGTGTTTTCTATTAGTTAACTAATCTCAAAGATGTTATCTTAGGCTGGTGTGTGTGTGTATAAATGTGACGGCATAAAAGCTTAAACTTAATGTGTTGTTTTGTTTTTTTAAAAAAAAATCCGAATAATTTAACAAATATAAACCTTTATGTGGAGGTAGAAACACTGGTGCAAAAGTGCCCTGTTTCCATGTTACCCATCCTTATTCCTTCATAGGAATATCTGAAAGGGACTGATGTCCCTTAGCAATGCCATGCTGTGGCGAGGTGCCCTCTCCCTGTTCCCTCCATGCAGGCCAAAGGCAATGCTGCTGATTGCTGCCCGAGGTGGCTGGCAGAGCCGTAGAGGCAGCAGAGGCATCGGCACCAAAAGCCTCTCATCTGCTTCAAGCTCAAGTAGCCTGTCTAGCTTAACCAGTTCAAACAGCTGGCTTGAACTCACCCGGCTGACTCTGACATGCATCAGAAAGTGAGTATCTGATCTCTTCCGCTGGCAGAAGAGTGGATGGGGAGGAACAGTTCACAGCAGCACTGTCCTCAGTTGGATTGTGAAGAACTTCTCTGTCAATGGCCTAACTGTCTTCACAGGGTCTTTTGTAATACAATTAAAGCACTACCTGTTGTGTGTGGACATGGCTGAACACAGAGAAATAGAGCTGCATCAGTCATAGCCACATCTGTAGGGTGAAAGATATTTCTGGATTGGACAGCTGTACTGTTAGAAAAAAAAAAAAGTGAGAGCTCACTTCCTTTCTAAAGTTAACCCCTCCTTCCCACCCCCTGCAACTCTCTGGTTCAAGCTGGTTTTCAGTAGATTATCTGCTGAGTCCCTGCATTAATCCCTTTTTCCTCTGTGGTTAGCTTTCAACTTTACAGATAACATTGAGAAACAAGCCATCATAGAAGTAGTAGAGAGGCCCAGGAATTTTTCTGATGTCCTGGGATGTTCCAAGTCAGCTTGATACAAGGTATACAGAGAACCGAGGCAGCCACCAGGCCACGGGTTTTGGCTGCGAGTGAGGCGACAAGATTTCCTGCTGTCCTCGGAAAGGAAGAGGTTTTGAGAATGTACAAGAAACTTGAAGTTTTGGAGGTTACTAGCCTATCGCAATCCACTTCCCTCTAGAGATGATCAGCATGAAGGGGGAGATTGGTGAAGGCTTGCTTTATCCTACAGGACAAGAGCAAGCTCCCTCTCTCTCCGTTTCACAACCAATCGTGATTCATCCAGCCATGTTTGCTTCCTTACGTTTCATAGAATGGATGTGTTTCACACTGAACTGTATTCAGAACTGAGTTCAAAGCAACTACATTTGATGGGATTGATTACTGGTAAATGAATCTTTTTCTGTTCCACTACTAGAGCTCAGCGTGTCATAGTTATTTCTTTTTCATTTTGGAAAGACTAGCTCTTTTTCTCAGGCAGGAAACAAAAGCTTATGGTACAGAACATATTTCTTGGAGCCTTGACTATAAATAACTTCTTCTACAGGGCACCTAAAATATGCCAAAATACCAGGTCTAATGTGAGCCATGGAGGAAGTTTGTGCAGAGCTGCTTAGTAATTTGACGTTTGCGTCAATGCTCAGTGTGCTGCTTCACGCCACAATATATCAGCAGAGAAGCCACAAAATTTTAAGTGCGGTGTGACTGCACATTGTTAACTTTGCTGTGTTTGCAGCAGGACTGGGGTTGTATTTCTGAACCTGGGTTCGGAGGAACATTTTAACCTTTCTAGGTGTGTACCTCCACTGAAGTTATAGCAAAAGGTGGAATAAGATGTAGTGTTAGTATGCTGGACTGAAAAAAATTAAATGTATACCTATATCAGTATCCAGCAGCCACCAGGATAAAGGAAGTTGTGTTCCAGTTGATGCATGCAGCAGCATCCTGTTGTGGAGAGAAGTGGTGACCGCACTTCTTTGCCTTTTGGGCTAGCTGCCTTCAGGTATTTTCTATCCGAATCCATCTTCAAAACGTTTCTTGTCTTCCATCCTCCTCTGAAGTCTCCTTTGTCTTCAGGCTAGTTATTCTTCACGAAGTTCTTCAAGTTTCAGAAAACACCCAGGGAATAGTTGGCAATCCACTGGAACTGGGGAAAGCTGAAATCATGACTTTGCAATCTATTTCTGAGAAACTAACTTTAAGGACTTATTCATCCCTACTGCGCGTGTCTGGAACTTGATCCGGTAAGCATAAATGACATATAAGCAATGGAGAAAAGGTTGTACTCGGAAGAAGTGCATTTTTTCTCTTTTCGTCTTTTAAAAAATAGTTGTTGTATCTGAGACTTTCAAGATCACTGATACCACTGTGGGGTCACCTCAGATGTTTTTTGTGTCCTGATGTATTTTTCTGTGAAAGCTTAGGTTTTTGGAGGATAGATGCTTAGCACATTTTGTTTCTTAGCTCAGGAAAATGAGAACTCCTAAATCACTTATCACTGTGTTCAGCTGCTCTTTTTGTTTTACCTGCTGTTAATAAACTGTGTAATGTGGACTGATTGTACCTAAATAGTCAATAGCATTTTCACTATTAGTTTCATTATCGGTTTATTGTAGATGTCATGAAAGCACCAAAGCCATGAGTCCTGTGTTGTGCTGCCAAGAAAGAGAAGGGCCTTACAGGATCAGTTAATGGGGGGGTGAAGGTGAGAGAGGACCTTCCGGGCATGTGGCTGTTTGTGTGTGACACTGGTGATGGCTTAGTAGCAGAACTGAGGGTGCTGGGGCTGTGTGGGGAAAAAACAAGGGTGAGTTAGTGGGAAGGAGAAGCTGGAAGCTCAGAACAAGGCATTTGAAGATGATGTGATGGAACAGTAGGGGATGTTAGAGGAAATCAAAGCACAGAGAAAAATGGCTGGGGGAAAATGCAAGGAACATTACCTCTGTAATCTGTGTGGGGTGGAAAGGACCAAGAAGAGCCCAGAGGGAAAAGGTGGGCAGAAAAAAGGGTTATTGTGTTACTCTGCCTGGAAATAGGTGATGAATATTTTATTATCTGAAACTAATTACTGTAGAAGAGCCTAAAAGGATAGAAGTTGCTTGACTAAATGTGGATGCCTGCCTTGCAGGTATTGATACCTCAGCTTATTTAAATTTC